>JAAEAF010005768.1:0-103448 GCA_011037195.1 Triatoma infestans | reverse complement strand
TTTAGGGGAGGGGTGGGGTTAGATTTTCATCAAAGTGCTATCCTAGTTGATATACAATTCTATCATCCAACCATAATTAGTTAGAAATAAATAGATGGCTGAAATTCCGAGTTTCAAGAAAATTAGTAAACCGGAAGTGCGCTTTTACTGAACAGTTTTTCCAGTTTTCGACGAATTTCATTAAATTTGGTACACAAACTATAAAATTTGTCAATTATCATTTTGAGAACTGGAGTAAGAGAAAGTTGTGTGAGTGTTTCACACCAGATTTTTTAGTTAAATTTTAAGTCAAATCGAAGTTTTTATGACAAGCGTTAGTGGACCATTTTCGAGAAAAATCGAGATTGAACTTCCTGTGCGACATTTTTGTTTCATTCGCTAAAAAAAAAACATTTGTTTCGTATTTGGAGCGTTCCCAAAAATATTTTATTTCCGGTGATAACTGAATATCCCGTTGAATAAACAGGAAGGCCATAAAATTTAATATTTTCTATAAAATTAGGTTTCATAAATGGTAATAAATTTAATTATAAATTGTTGACCGTTGTTTCTAAGAAGTTATTGTTCTAAGAAAATGTATAGAAAGATATTTTGTGTACTGCTTGTAACATACAATCATCAGAAACGAAGAAAGATTAGAAAAATATGATTAGAATTGGCCACGTTATAATACTGTGTAATATCACATAATTTTCCACACTGACGATGACGAACAGAGGACTGAGAGAGGGTGGAGAGGAGGAAATGCATGAAATGCTAAGAGTGTTACAACGTTGTCAGCAGTGTACCGTTTAATGGACGGTCAAGTACAAGGTAAGAAATACCGTACACAATACACTTTAGTTCTACAACATCATCTCAATCACTCTGTGGCTGTCTGTCTGTCTTCAGCTGTACTACATTTTGTATGTTCTTATAGACAGAATACAATTATTACAATGGTAATTAGGAAATAAAATTACTATCATTCCTTTATAATAATATAATAAAAAAATCTGCTGTGAAACACTCAACAAACAACTTTCTCTTACTCCAGTTTTCAAACTTGAAATTGACAAATTTTATAGTCAGTGTATCACATTTAATGAAATTTGTCGGAGTTCGACGAAAAATGAAAAACTGTTCAAATAAAAGCGCACTTCCGGTTTACTAATTTTCTTGAAACTCGGAATTTTCGCATCCATCTATTTATTTCTAATTAATTTTTTTTGAATGGTAGCACTTTAGAGAAAAACATAACCTCACCCCTCCCACCAAAAACCCCTTTAAATGGCATTATCAAGAGAAATGTTCCAAATAAAAGTTTTAGCTCTTTATGTACACATTCCTACTTCGTTGAAGAAAATCATTGGAGCCGTTTTCGAGAAAATACCAGAAAACTGAAAAATACATTTCAGTAAAAATCGCACTTCCGGTCATCCGATTTTTTTCAATCTCGGATAGCATATTTAATTCTAATTAATATTATTTAAAAGGCAGAATTGTATAGTAAACTTTAGAAACAGCACTTTAGAGGAAAACCTAACCTCACCCCTCCCCCAAAACTGCACTTTAATGAATTTTTCCAAAGAAATGTTGCAAATAAAAGTTGTAGCTCTTTGTATGTGTACCAAGTTCCTAGAAAATCGACGGAGTCATTTTTGAGAAAATTGCAAAAAAGTAAAAAAACCAACCAGCAAAGTAGTGCTTCCGGTTGAGGAATTTTGACAGATAACGTACTGTCGGATCCCATGGTGATACCTAAACGGAATATCAAGTTTCAACTTTCTACGATTTTTCATTTTTGAGATATGCTACACCCATACACACACAGAGTTTAACTGTTTAGGACTACTGAACAAATTGAGCAAAGTAGCCAAAGTGTAATGGGCACTGGGTAGTGATGCTGGGCAGATGGCAGCAAAGACGGTGATAGAGTAGGTGCGGCTTTTGTGGTTTAGGTCGATGGTGTATGTAAATATGAAGAATTGTTCAAATTAAACAGTAATTACTCGAATAACCAGGCTAAACTTTTGGCGGTTGTCAAAGCTTTAGACTGGGTATCACAAAACATTCAGAAAATAGAATCTGAGAACATATTCATACGAACAGACAGTCAGGGTACAATGCAATCTATAAACAACTGGAAAATGCATTACCCACTGATTGAAGAAGTACGAAACAAGATGACAGCTCTCCAGATCTCTCACAACGTTCAAGTAAATATCGCATGGGTGAAAGCTCACTGCGGTATTGAATGGAATGAGAAAGCAGACAAGCTCGCAAAATTGGCTTCAAATCAACAGAACTTGGAGGAAGCGTACACAAAAGTTCCAATATCTTATATAAAAGATTATTAAAAAAAGAGAGCTTAAGAAAATGGCAGCTTAGCTGGAGTAGATCTGAGACTGGAGCCTTGACCAGAGAATTTTACCCTGATATAACACACCGACTTCAATCACCACTTAGAATTTCTTACACTTTTGACTCAGATGTTAACAGGCCACGGTCACATTAGAGACTACCTTTTCAAAATACTTACGTCTAATATATGCCCATGTAATGGTGTATGTGTTCAAAATGTGGATCACATTATTTATGATTGTCAAAAATTTGTAACTTCACTGACTCGACTAATTAGAGAAATCGTAACTACAGGTGGACGATGGAAGATTGAGAGAAAACAATTAGTCGGCAGCAAATATTGTCAAGTTTTTATGGATTTTATTAAAAATATTAATATTAATGATCTATAAATAACAATAATATGTTTATTAATTAGTTTCACAAAGATTTTATTGGCTGCTTGTCAATTGATTAGAGTGTATAAATTATGAACCTTATTAAACAGCCAGATGAATTTATATTTTTAATTTATAATTTTACATTATTATTTTTTTTTAAAACCCAACGTTTCAACTCTTCACGTGTTCTTATCAAGGGTTACAATCACTGAATCTTAGTGATTCTATATTTTTTTATTATTATATATATGCTGTTATCCCAGTTACAGGTGAGTCTAAGTATTTTTTTAAAAAGTCAATTGTTAAAAATTTTTTTATTTATTTTATGTTAACATTACTATTTTGTAACGATTTATTACTTGTTCAAATTTGTTCGTAGCTGATCCCTGATGGCTAGTTTTATATATATATAACATAGTAATATATATATGTATTCTTACTTATATTTTTCAGTATAATTATGGGTCCACGTGGTTATACATAATTTCATTCTTGATGTGTCGCAACTCCCCAAGTAACTGTATGCAACACAAATCCCTTGCGGGCTTTTGAATAAAATTCAAAAGTTCTTTATGTATGAACTAATTAAATACAGTTTAACAGAATACTTTGTAAAAGATTTCAACAATGTTGTGAAAGAATAAGAAAAAAAAAAACCAAATAAGTAAAACGGTGCTTCCGATTTGGGGACATTGACCGGAACTTTATAATAATACTGCTTTGATGACATTTCACCACACACACACACACAAACGAATACTACTTTCTAAAAGCATAGTTTTCTGCTCAAGACCACAAAACGCACATTTCTGTTAAAATTAATTAAATTCTGAACATTTTATTTGAATCATAATAATACCCCCTTTGCTGCAATACAGAAAATGTAAGGAAAGCTGTGTGATATGGCTCTTTCTCTTACACAAAAAATTATTACTATAAATTCTAACTGATAAAATTATGTTGAAACTGAAATTTTAGTAATTATTAGTTTATCTTAAATTGGTGATGGGAACAGCTGTAAATTATTCATATTGGTTTGTAGGACACTCAAGCTACCAACATGTGGGTGGGCTAATTTGTAAACCATCAGTGCTGGAAACTTTTCTTAAATACTTAAAACAGTGTAATTGTTCTAGTTCAGACGCAGCATCACCGAATACTCCAGAAATCGTTTGCTAATGTTATTATACTTCCCTGCCCCCCAACTTGCATCAATAGATGGCCCAATAAATAAGGCTTCGTTTTCTCGGAATTTTTGGCGATCCGACATTTGGAATACCTACATAAATTTAATAATAACAGCGGCTCTATTAGAATCTCATTTCTACCGATATACATAGTACATTCTAAACCTACATTAATTATTTCAAAATAGACGAAATATTGAACGAATGCGCCATCGCTCCAGGGAATTTCCGCCACGAAAAAAAAAAGTTAGCTTCTCAGACAAATTTACAAAAACTTTTCACTGATGTTTTAATTCATTAATACCATTGTGCGTAAAGGTTAACGTCCAAAAATAAAGAAAACTGGAATGAAGATCTGGTGGGGGGTAACAAAAAGACCAGCAAGAAATAACACACAAATAAACCTCTATTTATTGAGAGATCTTTAACCACCAATGCCCACATTATAGAAATATTTTTAAACGTTCCGCAAAGAGCTTAGAGCAGAAAAGGCCTGATGCTATCTGCAACCCAATCGGAAGCAATTATGATAGCTCCACCATGGAGAAAATACAGCAAGCCAGCATTGCTCGAGCTTTCACGCCAAGTGGACGGACGCTATGGTCGGGAAGCAAGTCCCATGTCCGTTTCCATGAAGTCAGGTGTCAATTTCCAAATCGGAGGACCATCAGGAATAACCTCAATAACGAAGATTAAATACAAATTAGCGAAACAGTTATAACTAAAGACAAGTGGTAAGTAAATGGCCACAAAATAAAAGGTTAATTGAATGGGTCAAGGTACGGATACGCCTTCGCAGTAATGGATTGAACTACACAACGAAATAGTTGTTGAATAGAAACAAAAATGAATAGATAAAGTGAAATATATCAACCTGAACCAAATGGTGTGAGAAATGTTATGCGTCTCCACTGGTTTGTCAAGAGAAAGTTTAACACACTGGCACAAATAACGGATGCCCAATAAAATTGCAAATCATATTTCATAAGAAAGGTATTTACGAAATATAAGAAAATACTTTAGAGTAATTACCTGGTTTCAGCCTTGTAATAAGTGAAGAAGCTGTTAGGAGTCAAGTTCCTGAATTTAACCACTCTGAACAAAAAAAGCCTTGCCATGATGTACTAGGTGAAATTGCAACACTTGTTATGTAGGTAAATAGCTCGATGGAGAGAAGAGTGAAATACAGAATTCGCAATACGTGTTACGAAAATAAATTGACTGAAGACTGGTTTAAAGTAGCCAAAACAGTTCAACTTGGTAAAATGACGATTTAGCAGAATAGAGACTAGGATCGACATCAAAATTGTACAACTGCAATAGTTGATGGTAGTTGTGATCTGTCAAGGCCAAAAAAAAAGATGTTTCCACTAACAAATGACGCATAAGTAACTGATAACACCACGCACGAGATCAAGTAGTACAACAATAATGGCGAAAAGAGACGCTAGCTTGGCGGTAAGTAAGAAAGTATTCGTACGCCAATGGACGAATTTGATTGGCTGAAGGTAAGACAAACAGTGCGTGAGTTGGGCTCAAACAGAGGCTTTGCAGCGTTTCAGCCAAAATAAACAAAATATTACACAATTAGGGAATGATAAAAGTTATTATAAAAACGTAATTCAAATGATACAGGTTTAATTGAATAGTACAATCCGCCTGGCGGCCAAACACCCAACTACTACAAGAAATCCAAGTAATGTAAATACGCGACAACCATTGCATGAAAATAATAAAATAAACAGGATATACATCTACCCAAAAACAAATTTGAATATAGAATAAGCAGATATGTAACCATATTCCTGTCTATCTGCTATCTTTGTAAAAATTCTGAGAAGAAGAAGAGAGGTCTATTTATAATTTATACAAATATTTTTATATATCCGTTCACAGCGAAATTCCGCCATTTATTATGATATGAATACCGGCGAGGCAATAGTTTAAAATCATAACAATCTTTATGCCAAGATTTTTATTAATAACAAGGGCATTTTTTAATGAATAAAAAATTTAATAATCTCCAATATTAAATTAAAAATTATGGCGAAAATTAATAGAAATTTTTGTCTTAATATTAATTCAATAATGAAGGGGACTAGGGGTTTCCCAATTATACTATTAATAAGTACCAACTGTGGCAATATTACTAGCATAGTTTGTGTGTCTCTCTCTCTATAAATGTACAACTAATGACTTAAAGCTGAATACAATACAAAATTCCTTTCTGTCATATATATATAATGATATTAAACAGCTGAGAAGAGATATTTAACAAAAGAAAATTATAATTCACTTGTTTAATTATTATTATTATAATTTTTTTTTTTAATTTAAGGGCGTTAACATCTATAGTCATTGGCACCCGGAGCCTTCTCAGTGCACTGCCGGTCTCCGGACAGTGTTTTCTCGTTACAGACAAGACTGTCCGTCACCGGACAGTGAGCTGTAGAGGCTCCTAGGAAGAAAAAATCTAAGGGTAGTACAGCTGGACTCGAACCCGGGTCCTCCGCTTGGGAGTCCAGTATGCTAACCATTTAGCTATTCCCTTCCCTTTATTATTATTATTATTATTATTATTATTATTATTACTATTATGATTATTATTATACAGAATTTTTACTAAATGTTAGTTGACTTTAATTTCACTTCTACTTTTGCAAAAAAATATTGGAAAAAGTATCCCAAGTTTAAAAGAAATCGCAAAAGACGTTTTCGAAAAAATTAATAAAAAAAAACAAAAACTCACAAACCTATTCTGTAAAATCGTACTTCCGGTTAACCGATTTTCTTCAACTTTTGAATTCTAGCAATGCTTGTAATGTATATTAATATTTAGGTATATAGGTGGCAGAACCTTACATTTTACTGAAGTGGTAATTTAGAGGAAAACTTAACGTAAACATTCCCCTAGAAATCGCCAAAAAAAATCAATTTTCCTGGGAAAATATTTCAAATAAAATGATAGATATTTATGTATGTAAATAGCCCGCAAGGAGAGGTTACCACAGCTCAGTACTCCAACCACTTCGTCAGGCAGTACACAATACACTTAAATTGCATACACGTTACTCGTTACAGATAAGGGCAAATATAGTGCACAAACTAGGGTCTTCGTCCCTAGATAATTGGCGTAAGCCAAGCGAGAAGAGGAAGGGATTAGCTCAGAGGCCGCTTGAGGGATTGGCTGGACCAGCAATGCAGAGGTCCCAGGTTCGAATCCAGCATACTGCTCTTAGATTTTCTGTTCTTAGGAGGCTCTACAACTCACTGTTCGATGATTGACAGTATGGTCTGTAGCTTAGAGAGCAATGTTGTCTAGACTGGAGAAGAGGCACAGTAGATCTTTCAGATCGCAGTGCAATAATCCGTCAGTTTGTGGCCGCAAAACTCGAAAAGTAGTCGATGGATTGACTTGAAATTTTTACACATCGTTGCATTTTTATATTAAGAGTGTTTATATAAACTTTTTACTCCGAAGTTCCCACGGAAAAAAGGAACCTCTCCGAGCGTTTCGCGAGGTTTGGCAGAAATAGACCGACTCAGACGCATTTTGCGCGATGGTGGCTCACTCTCTGAACCACTTTCTCAACTACTTATAAGTACCTCTATTCCGAAATTCCCACGGACCTTCAAACGGGCAATTCCCAAGTAACATACGTTCAAACGGCAATCTTGTCGTTTTAGCAGTGCTTTTCAGATATTGCTGCTACCGTTGATGGCTAAAAGAGTAGAAAAGCGCATTCAAGCTCGTAAACTGTCAGGACGTAAACATGCCCTTCACAGAAAACCCAACATGTAAATTTCAAAACATCAGGGAGGCGACAGGTTCTTCGGGCGCGTTCCGAGAAAATCCATTGTATGGCATGAGGTAGAATAGCTATAAGAAGTCATGGAAGCATTAGACCATACATGAAAGACTTGCGAAATTAATTAGGTCCCCATTGGTGGAGCATTGGTGTTACCAGCCCGGGTGATCAGGCAAACGCTTCCAGGGTACCTCGCTCACCACCACTGATGATTTGCATCCTTCTTTGAAATATTCAACGCTTTGGAGCACAATAAAAAAAAATCATTTAACCTTCGAATATTGAGCGTTCACTTTCAAAAACGATCCAACCAGCTGAAATATTTTCAAGAACAATTACCTCGAAGCGGTAAACGGCACTGCTCCACAAATCCGGGGGGAAACGGGAAAAATCACCTTCCCATCTAATTTCTGCAACATTGTACATCCAAAAGAAGAATTAGTAGACAGGGTATTCCAAAGCATCGAAACAAATTATCAGAATCACGCATGGTTAAGCCTAAAAATCAGACTGAGCCACAGCAAAGCGTGGTCGGGTTAGCCAGTCCCCTATAATAATGAATGTATGTAGGTAGTATATGAAGTTTAAAGAAAATTGTTGGAGCTATTTTGAAAAAAATTGCAACAAAAACTAAAAAAAAAACAAAACAGTAAAATTACACCTCGGGTACCTAAAACCTTTCATGTCAGATGCAGTGGTAGTACCTAAACCATACTACTAAGTTTGGGTTTTATCGATTTTTTGTTTTTGAGATATTTATATACATAATTACATATGTATCATTCGCTAAATATAATTTTTTTCGTATTCAGGGTCCACAAAACATATTACGTATATTTCCGATAAAAATTCCATTTGGCGGCACAAATTAAAAGTAAAAATAAATGAGTTAGGATTAGTTAAAATAAGAAATATTTCCTAATAACAGTGAAAAGTAGATTTTATAACCTTTTAGAAACCAGAAATTAAATCACAACACAGATTACAAAACAATATACTAAACTCTTAAGTTAATACCAAAGTCTATATGGAACAACAAACCGGTCCCTTCTCATGAATTTTTCAAGCCACCATATATATATTACCGTGACTATTGTTCTATTTTTTTCATTCATAAAAAATAACTTAAATTTCAAAAACTATTTTTTTGAAAGAATGGTTGAAATTAAATATAGATGAGTTTTCTAATTTACATACATCTAACCGTACATCATATTTTTTTTTAATGTTAATATTCAATAAATGCATACAACATATTACAAAACAATGCACTGTCATAAATTGAAATAATAGAAAATTGTAATGAACTGAGAGAGGCTTGTTTCAAAGAAAATAACTCTTTTGTTTCAAAACAACTACAAATCTACAATTATCTAACGAAGGTCAAATGACGCTTCTGATTGACAGCCCAATTATAAATAAATTATTTCTTATAATAACATGGCTAAAATATAGAAAAAACACCTTTACTTAATATGTAAAACAATCTGATATCAACCACTCGCAGATCAGAAATATGACAGGCAAATATTTTTCAAATTTTAAATTCTAACATTGTAGCTGTTCTAAAATCCTCTAAAATAAAGTTTCTCTGAAAAAATGTTTCAAATTAAAATTCAAAGAAACTTGTCAGAACCATTATTGAAAAAATCTGAAAAACTAAGTTGCAAAAAAAAAATTCGACTCATTAAAGTCACCCATTTACGATTGGCGACCGAAAACTTCCATGTTTTATTTCCGGAGAATGAATAACCGCAATATCAAGTTGATCTTTTTCGAGTTTTCTCTATTGAACTATACTTTTGACTCAGGTGAGAACATAATTTCAATAATGTTATGTTACTCACGATGACCGCGATACTTCCTCTAATTAGTAAAGAGTAAATAAAAATGATGGTTAGCAACTTTCACCAGAACAGCACGTTTCTCACAACAGCCCATGAAGGGCCGAGGCTTGGCAGATGTGATTTCCATTCGGAGGCGTGTGGTAAGGATGCCGCAGTTTCTATCGCCGTTAGTTCTAGCCTTCCCTAGATTTCTAGCAACTACAGCTCCCCACTTTTTTCTCACGATGCTGTGTCAATATCGTTTTCGCCCTCACAGGAATCAAACCCTGAATTCTTGCATCAAAGTGGAGTATGCTAGCTTTCGTGGGCAACATCCACCAGAGCCTTCTTTAAAATCAATTTACCCGAATCTAAAATGACCTTTTTAACTGTAGTAAACATTCTAAGTTTAATTAAAGTTAAATCGTGAAATCTTAAAAAAATAAATAAATAACCATTTAGTAATGAGACATACACGGTCCTCAAGTGTTGATCTACAAATCCAAATCAAATATCTATGTAAAAAACACTACTCCCCTCGATTACTAATGTTCACACAAACACTTTATTCGTCACGTCAACATCCAGAAACCATAGCAGCAATCCCCCCAATACAAAGGAAGTTGCTTAAGTTCAAGCGACTCAATCACCATATCGCAGTCTACAAATTCACCACACAAAAGCTAGATTCAATAGTTTTATCACCAACGATGGCGAGGCGCCATAAACGACCTCCAAGCGCACTTTAACTACGCATTAACTCCTCTGTCACTCCACTGAAATGTAGTGACGAATGAGCTTCAACTTGGACAATCATTTCCTATCTTCTTCTTCTTTCCTGGCACTACAGCCCTTGAAAGGCCTTGGCCACCTTTACAATTTTCTGCCATTCGGATCTATCCTGGGCATTCCTTCTCCATCTCCTCACTTCTAATGACCATAAATCATCTTCCACATCCTCCACCCATTTTATTCCTAGGTCTTCCTCTCTTTCTCGCTCCTCCAGGAAGCTCATTTTAGAGTCTTTTCACAATGCGGCCACCCTCCATCCTTTCCAAATGTCCCAACCACTTCAGGCGTCCTTTTTCTTATTGTACCTACCAAATCTTGGTCTTTATACAGCTCCTTTAGCTCTTGGTTCGTCCTTATTCTCCACCTATCCCCCTTTCCTTATAGGCCGAATATTCTCCTTAGTATCTTTAATCTCCTACCTAGAGCCAGGAAAAACTGAAATAAAAAGAGGAAATTTAAGTCTTTCCACAGTCACCAGAGGTTGAAAAGAAAGGTCACAAAGTTATCCACATTAGCTAATTCACCGTCTTTTAGTTCTGGTCTTCGCTACCAAGGTTCGCTACTAATGTGGTTACCCACTTGTTATCACACAGCCTAAACCGAGCTAAGACGAATGCGCTAGCCACAGATCAACACTTGAGGAGATCGCTCGGCCCCTCTACCCACTACTGCTTTTTCCTTTCGTAAAGTCCGTAAATAAAAATTTTAAAAATTATGACTTCATTCTATATACCCATCAACTACACACCAAATCCTGCTACCGAAAGCACAATTCTGGTAAAGAAAAATTCTTTGCAATCTTTGTAAGACATACTTTCTTGCGAATATACAATAATGGAATTCCATTTTATCTATAACGCTGTTCACACTCACACGCATATCTGTTCAAATTCTAAAAAAATTTACACTATTGTATTATCTCAAATCAATAATTATTGCCCTTGAGAAGTCAATACATAAATACGAATAAATATTAGAGGAAATCAACAAAAAAAAATATTCGCTTTACAGGAAAAGCTTAAAATAATTGTATTTAAAAAAATTAAATTAATTAAAACAAAGAAACAATCTTTAATATTCCCATAATCAGACTGCAGAAAATAAAAGTGGAAGGATGTATAAAATAATAAAACTTAATTTCTGAAAGCAGGAAGGAAATATCTATTCTTTAAACACAATAAATATTTTATTGTGGTACATAATGATAACACATTATCATGGTATTTTTAAACAAAGATGTATAATATAGTCTATTATTGTCCACGAGTCTTTTAAATATACCCTACGTATTTTTGTTAATTATACAATTTTCATAAAAGAAACCTTAACAATGTTTTATTATCTATAATTGTAGTAGAACAAATAATATGGTAATCTAACAATATTCCCAAATCATATATGACCTTAGTAAATATATTTTTTTTTTAACACACTTATAAAAGGATGACCTTGGGAGGAAAAAAAGCCAACCTGAAATCCACCAGGATTCCATCATCACTAGTTTTTAGAAACGTGCTTACTGTTAGTTGATAGCTATTTGGTGAGCTGTATGTAATTGTTATAAATATACATTTTTTTTTTTTTAGATGAATATATCACGTATGTATTACGTTGAGAAGTGCTATATAGAAATTTGTTTGAAACTACTAAAGAATAATATTGATGATACCTTCATTTAAGAAAATCACGAAAAACTAAAAAGAAAATCTGAAGTGAAATACTTTTACTTATTGCAGTTTACAAACTTGTAATTAATAAATTTTATAGATCGTAGACCAAATTTAATGACGGTGTTTCTATGGAGAAAATCGCGAAAACGCACTTCCGGTTTACTAATTTTGTTTTTATTATATTTATTTATTTCTAATTAATTTTGTTTGGATGGTAGAATTGTATAATCAACTAAGATAGCACTTTTAGAGGAAAACATAACCCCGCCCTTCCCCCCAAAACCCCCTTAACTGAGCCTTACTCGGAGAATATGTTTAAAAAAAAAAAAAAATGAAGGTATTTATGTGGTTATATATCAAGTATGAAGAAAATCTAGTTGGAGCTATTTCGGAAAAAGTCCCGCAAACAAAAAAATTATGGAAAAAAGAACAGTAAAGTGGTACTTCCGGTTGAGGAATTTTGACACATAACTTACTGTTAGATCCAATGGAAATGGAATATCAAGTTTGAACTTGCTGCGATTTTTCATTTTTGAGCTATGCTGTTCACATATACGAACGAACAAACACACACACACACACACACACACACACACACATTTTCTAAAAACCACTTTTTTTTAGACTCAGGGAAATCTCAAAACGGATATTTCCGGTGAAAACACGAAATAGAAAATTTGACACTATTTACAATACTTCCTCTTACTAGGGGTAAGAAAGAGAAACTAAAAAGAAAAGAATCGAATCACACTTCCGGCTGAAGGATTTTGACTGAAATCTTCATTTCAGACGCGATAATAGTAAGAAGCTAGGCAGAATATTTAGTTTAAGCTTATTGCGTTTTTTTTTTTGTTTTGTTTATATATATTTTGTTCAAATATACACACACAAAATATGTATGTATATTATGTGCGGATCAACCTCTAAAAATTTTTTTTACGTTTTTTGGAGATCTCAAAACATATTTCCGGTAAAAACATGATTTCTAAAATTTGACACAAACGCACAGTACAAGTTTAAACGCACAGTACAATAAGTTTAAACGCACAGTACAACAAGTTTAAACGCACAGAAAAATGAATTTAATTTCCTAAAAGTAAATTTGCCAGAAGAATTAAATCTTGAAAAATTTTCAAATCCTTAATGTGAATTATTCGGAATAAATAAGCATCATTAATTTTTTTTTCCATAGAATGTATATTGTAGTAAAGTCTTTCAGTCTTAAAATATTGTAACTTAATATTAAGTCATGGAGAAAGAAAAAGTACAATCCAATCATTTCTGTATTCGGAAGAGGGATTAAATTCTGTTTCATGCTGTCCTGTTGTGAATGAATGTACAAGGAAATTAAAAAAAATGATATCTTAGAAAATTTTCTCTTGAACCCAGAAAAGTGATGAATTATTTTTTTTGCAATATTTTTTTTAATCATTGAGTATCTAATGTTCGTTTGTACAATTAAAAATAATTAAGAACTGCTTGCACCTTGATATGTCGCTAGAAAGGTTATATTGCAAATTAACGATGATCTCAATAGAACATAAACTAAGTGGATAGCTCAATTTAGATAATGTCTCCAAAAAAAATTTGCATCCCTCAAAAAAAAAAAAAAAGTTTTGAATGATAGTCATTAAATCAGTATTCACATCAAAAATTATATTACAGTCCATGTTTTATTTAATAAATGTAAAAGTGTTTATTTTTGTTCTGAAATTTCTTTCTAACTAGAGTTCAGCAGTTAACTGTTCAATACTGGGACTTATTAAATATAAATAAACTGTTTAGTAATGGGACTAATTCATATGTAAATGTAAAACATTTGAACATTTTAACACAGGATATTTTTGTTAATTTGAAAAAAAAAAAATGTTCTTTAAGGCGGCAAATTTTAACTACCATAACCTTCGCGGTGTCCGTTGGTGTATCCTTCTACTGTTATCTTTATATCGTTACTAGACGAAAATACAAGTTACTTATTTACTCAAGAATTGTTCATGGGAATTAAAGAAAATATTGAATCCCATTACTTATCCAATCCTTGAATTATATTAGTTTAAATAATGTTTTGGTGTTCGTTATGACCGCTGTATTCGATATTGTAAAATAGATGTTAAGATTCGGTCACAAAAAACAAAAAAAACTTTTTTTAAATTTTCACCAACGTTTCGGCAAATTTATAGCCTTCTTCAGGGTGTCTGTACAAAGGTTATAATACACTTCAGAAAAGAAAGGAAAAAACAAACATAAATACAAACTTAAAATAAAAATTTCCAAATAAATAAAGAATTTTTTTTTTTTAAATAAACTATATAAATAAACTAAATACATAAATTAAGTAATAAATAAACTAAATAAAAATAAAATTTAAAATTGCTTTATATAGATATCTTTGCCGGCGAGTCTTTTTTTGTGACCGAACCTCATCATCTATTTTACAAGTTGAAACCTAATTTGGTAGTTGGACGTTAAACCCACCTGAAAAAGCAGGCATTACTTCCTTTTAGTATATATATAATGTCAAATTTTATTTAAACTTCGAATTATGCTTATTTTAATTAGTGAAATGAAGAGCACGCCCATTAACGCTGAAACAACTCCATATACATAAATATATATGTATTTGAAATTTAATGCCGCATACTCCGCCCCGCAAAACTAACTGATATCATTTTTCTTTTTTTATAGAAAAATGTATCAAATAAAAGTTATAGGTTTATATCTTCTGTTGGCACTCCAAGTTTAAAGGAAATCTTTGTAGTCATTTTCAAGATAACTCCAAGAAAAAATTCAAAAAAATACGCTGTAAACTTACACTATCGCTTAACCTATTTTCTTCTATCAATGTTTCTAATGCACATTAATATTATATAGGTAGTAAAACCATACATTGTATTGAAATGGTTCTTTAGAGGAAAGCCCCCACAACCCCTAAAAATCAATTTTCCCGGGAAAATGTTTCAAACAAAAGTTATAGGCATTTATTTATGTATGTACGTAGATAGTACATGAATTTTAAAGGAAATCCTGAAAATAAAAAAACAAATGTCTATAAAGTCGCATTTCCCGTTTATGGATTTTGTCCGAAACATTCGTGTTGTCAGAATATCAAGTTTGAGCTTCCTGCGGCTTTTCGTTTTTGAGATATATTGTAGGCACATACACAAAACACTTTTTTTTCATACTGACGAGGCCTCCAAATATGTATTTCCGATGAAAATAATTTCAAGAATTGACGCAATCCCTATACTTCATCTTCAGCAATAAAAAAAAAAAAAAATGACTATACGATTTATGCGTACTTTTTCTTTACTACTTCCAACTTTAAATAAAATAAAAACTACGTGATAATATGGTATTATTACTATTTCAGCATTATTGTTCACCATTTTTTTTTTTTGCCATGAAATCAGTCAATTACAACCGCTTCCTAGAGTGATGAATTTGATCAATTTCATTACAAAACTTGTTCAGAAACATCTGGCAATGGCTCTAGAAAAGGTTTAATATGGATGCTTGATAATGCCCTTGTTTCACATCTGATTATGATTGTCCAAAAGCCCTGATAAGTGATTCTTTAAAGAAAATTTAAAGTTCCGCCTCTCATCCTCCATACTTGAATTTTGGATCGAAATCTTGTTACACTTTATTCAATATCAGCGATGAAAATAAATTTAAATAAATACAAAATTTGCATTTTTGTTTTGTTTACTAACACACCAATACGGTGCGAATAGGCCCCGGAGATAGTAGAGCCCTGTTGCCAGTCTAAAGCACACAACCGCTTCTCTTCTGGACAAATTGTTGGGGTAACCGACCTCCTAGTGTACTCAGGATACTCTACTGTTTTCTTTTAGCCTGTTCCTGGAATCCTGTAACTACCTCCTGCCTGAGCCGTTTTCCAGGATCCTCTTCGCCAAGTTGAACTCTATTGGACTCTCTGATTGTTTCTACTGCGATTCCAATTTGACAAGCTGGTCTGCATTCTCATTTCCCGTTATTCTGCAATGGCTGGAGATCCATTGCATATAAATTTCCCAGCCCGAAGAAATGGGGCTATTCGCAAGAAGACGTTCCTCCGGGAATATCATGAGACCTCACTAAGGATATGCCTTGTAAATGCCTGAATTGCCGCTTGAGAACAACAAAAAGTACCACTTTCCCAGGCCGTTCTTGTTAAAGTCTTTTTAGGACCAGGAGAATGGCTTTAACTTCACCATCGAAGTTTAGATTTTAGCTTCCCCACAGGCTCTGAAATTTCAAAATCTGAAGCAAAAACTCCACCACCTGCATTTCCTCTAGCGTCCACAGCCAATCCATCGGTACAAATATGTTCCCTAGGGAGGCATCGTTCCCGAATTGTTTTAGCTCACGGAGGTCGGGAGGCTTTTTGATGTATGTTAGAGAAGACTAAGTTATCCTACAGCCCCTTCAGTAAATTTAAGAAATGGAACTCTGGCTTCAAAGTTAAAATTATACTAGTTAAAAGCTTTCGAGCTTTTTGTAAGAAGAGTTTTTGACTTTTCAGTCTCTGTGTGGCCGAAATTTGTAATTATAAAAACTGGTGTTATATTTTGCATTACAAAGGCAGACATTTCAACGTTACCATTTCACATCAGTAAATGATGGATGATTATTAAAATGGCAACTCCCTAGAAAAATGTTTCAAATAAAAATGACCGATAATATGCATAGTTAGTAATTTTTAAAGAACTCATCAAAGTAGTATTCCCCGAAAGCTGAAAAACTCTTAGGCTTCATACAAAAGTACCTTCGGTTATCCCCGATGTTTTTCAAACTCGGAATTTGTACAATATACTTAATATAATATAGACGAAGGGACCAATAAATACTTATACCCTATATCCTTAATCTTATAGCCCTAACAGGAATTTATATCAGAAATATGTTTGAAATAAAAGTTTCAACGTAGTATGTTGAAATACTAAATTTAAAGAAAAGTGTTGGAGGTATTTTCCAGAAAAACTATTCAGAAAATTGGACCTTTCAGTTATCTTTACTAACCAAAGCTCCCTAAATAAAATTTATAGCATAAATGATGATATCTCTCACACATACCCATTCTCATACAACACACTCATATTGAAAGAGGTGAGATTTCTGAGTTCATTGGACTTTAACATCTACACTTCTGGTATTAAGAAAATTTGTAATACTTTCTCTCCCAGCAACAAAGAATTAAAGAATAATTTTGAACAATCAACATTTGAACAATGACTAAAATTCACTTTCAAACTGTAAAAAAAATTTAGAAATCTAAAATTAGCTATTTATAAGATCCATTCATCAGAATTTCGTGCCCAAGATTTTTAAGAAACATTTCCTTCTAATGTGTACAAGAAAATCTCTACACCGTGAGGTAGAAAATATTTAGACTGTATAAGAAAATTGTATTAGTAAATAGTTGGATTAGTTTTCCACTTCTGTGATATCACCCTCAAACACGATTTCTACTATCACTATTTACAAATGATGTGGCTACTCTCACGAAGCCTGGTACAGGTTGGCACCTTGACACTTGAAGAACCTGAAGATTAAGACAGTGTGTCATACCTTGCTACGTATAACCGAAAAGATAGACTACCAAAATATCAAATCTTAACGTTAATAAATCAGTCTTCATTCTCTTTTGTAGCCCTGACAGAATTATCATTAGAGTAAAATAGGAAAACAACTTTTATCAATCTTGGAATTTATAAAATGAATATAATAACGCAAATTTAAAAATGATTATAAGAAAACCTGCAATAATATTAATGTTAACTAATCTTCACTTTTAAGAAAAAAACTAAACCAATACTAATTTCTTAATAGCCAAAATAGTAATAATACCTTTGTCACCAAAAGACTTTTTCATTAATTTTACAAGATACTGTACTTTCAAATTAAATAAGATAACTTAAAATAAAGTAAATGATATTAAAATTTTAAAATATAATCACATTCTTATAACAGCACACGAACAATCGCTTTCGATACCTAAGATTTTTATCTAAAGAGATATTCTTCATCTTCAAATATGTGTTACTTTAATTGCCAAAGTATCAGGATTAAATATCAAAAAAAAAAAATTAAAAAGCATTTTGTTTTTATTTTCATAACACATATTCTCTAATCATGATGTGTTAAGTTATTGTGATCAAAGTTTGCTGCAATTCATGATTCTTCTTGGAAACAAACATGGCAATTAAAAATTTATTACAGCCAATCAAAAATGCACTTACCCTTTCATTAACTGGTGGTATTTCATCTTTTCCTCTTTTTAAGGAAGGTGCAGTGATGATCTTTCTAGAAGGGCCATTCATTGATGCAGCAGAATCCATTCTTAACTTTCAATGCCACAAAATTTTCTTATCATTTAAAAAAAAAAAATCACACTACACTAGCACTGAGCACGACTCAAAAATAAAAATAAATCATAATGACATTTTTTACTCGATTTGTCTTTGAAGCAGTGAGTTTATTGAAAAAATGTTATTATCACAGTTGAGGTTGTTAATCATTTCCATGTTCAAAATTCTGAAATGAAATACATAAATGAGCTAGTTGAAACAAAATGAAGTTAAAACAGTCAGCATAAAAACACATGAATGCGATATATAATTCAATAAGAGAAAAAGCAAAAAATAAAAATAAATTTCTTATATTTTAATGAACATTTTCAGGTCGCAGGGGCCCTCTCTGGATAATGAATATTCTATATAGTAATTTCAAAAATATGAGAGTGAAACAGAGACGTTTACTTCTTTAATGTAATTTGACATATAATATTTAAAAATGTTATTCAGATAATATTCCTTAAAAACTATCTTACCTTAACTTATCACGGACTTATTCGTATCCGAGAAGAGGCGTTTAAAATTACTTTTCACATTACAATTTAAAAAAAAAACTCCACAAACTGTTCTACATCCTAATCATGAGCAGCAACTAACTGAAACGCTTATACCTATACAATACCTGTCCATCGAATTTCAGGTTATGACGGTTTACTCACTATAATCCCGCTTCTTAGTTTACAATATCCTCACCAGATGCCATTAGTAATAAGGCTCTCTATGGTATTATGAATAACCAGTTAAAATATATATCTGTCTACACTTTGATTTGGCTAATAAAAAACGGTTAATTATATAATAAGTCAAATAAATACAAAACATTAAATAAATCAAATTTTATAAAACAAAAATAACTCAAAGACTAAAATAAATCATAAATACAAAGTAACATTTAAATTCAAATTTTAGGTCAGTATGCAAAAAATAGTTATGAATTTGTTAGTAATAATATAAAAACAAAGAAAAAATAGGTTTAAATATTATAGAATATAATATTAGAAATATTTGTTCATTCGAGGGGGTTAATTTCCAAAGAATTTAAGATAATTGTGCAAAATACATAATATATGCAATAAACTGATTCGAATACTTAATTTTTATTCCTACTTTTAATGGTTGAACTTCTCTGCTAGAAAGTTGCATAATTTAGAATTTAAAGGAACATATTCAGGACCAGGTTACTAACAATTGCAGCAAACTAAAGCAAGTAATATTGTGAAAATCTCATAATCAGGGAGTTTTTTTCTTATTACTATTGAATCGATAAAAATTAAAGGCTGAATTTCTCGTACTTTCCAGTATATGATGAGCTATTTTTAGATAGTCATTTAAGAATTATCTTCGATTCTTTATAAAGACTGATGGTCTTTTATAAGTTACTATTCTTTTGTTATTTTATCCGTCGTAGCATGCATTTCCCTTTTATTCCTGACCGGTTTATGATTTCATCCATCGTCAGAGTAAATTTATCAATTTCGTGCAGAGAGTTCACAACGAAATCATTCTGTTGTGCAACGACGGATAAAATACCAGATGTTATACAAACATAGCGGACCCATCAACATATTCAACTATCCTTTTGCTTGTCACTATCCAATGGTGTTCCACTAATAATTTATTCCAAAATTATAATTCTAAGTTTAAACATTTTTTTTTCAGTTCTCCTTATAAATAATAAGTATATCAATGGCGGTTAGCAAACGTTTCGAAGTATTTAAAAGTAGCCAAATATTTATAGTTGTTGTGGTTGGTTCCGCAGAGCTGGAAAGCATCAGGGACATTTTCCATGATGGCCCGCTTCTTTTTGTGGTCATCGACCGGTTTCGGGGGTTCGCTCATCATCAGGATGTTTTTTCAATCAGTGTAATAACATAGACTTGCACAGAGTAAATACAGTTGATACGCTGTTGCATGAAGCATGCTATCACGGAAAATGTCTCTGATGCTAATATTTGTAGCTCTGAGCTTATTCCCACAATCCCAACAAATTTCTTACTCCAGTTACAATGGACAATTTTTGAACAGGCATAAACCGAAGAGTGCTTTACTATATAAGAGTAGGTTTAATATTCAATCTTTTTTTTTATTTCTTAGTCTTCTTTTTTGCGTCACTAATAAATAAATTCGTTAATTACTTACTAAAAGAAAAACTTTAACACAGGAAAAAAATGCTTAAATCAAAAATGTTCTTTGTATATTTATTTTTATAAGTGTGAATGTAATTCTTTATTGAAAACAATGAAATTTAAGTTGACTTATAGTAACAAATTGTGTTGGACATTGGACCCAATATTGTAATTATCAGTTATTTAAACAGGTGATCTAACCTGACTGCCTCACGTTATTGGGATTGAATATTTTGTTAGGATCTCTATTTGGACAATGATTTTTCATATTAGTCTTCATTGTTTTCATATTATTCTTTTTTATATGGTCTAAAGCTGCTACCGAATATTTTAAATCGTTAGAATTTGGACTAGTTAATGCTAGAACACTTCTTCCTTGATTATAGATAGCACTTCTTATTGCATTATTTCCTTGGTTTTCACGGGTCTTTTTGAATTTCATTTCAATCTTAGCTTTCAATTGATCAACTTTCGACATAGAATGTTTAGGTTTACTTGCTGTGCCTGAAACCTTGTTTTGTAGATTAAACTTATTTAAATTTGCAATTTCATATTCTGATTTTATGTTTGCCCTTGCATTATCAGCGTATTGAACAATGGATTGTCCAGACGTTGGTTTAACTTCTTCAACATTATCAAAGGCAATATTCTGCTCGGTAACGTTGTGATCAACGGATTGTCCAAATGTTGGTTTAACTCCTTCAACATTGTCAGAGGCAATATTTTGCTTAGTAACGTTATGACCAACGGATTGTTTAAATGTTGGTTTACCTTCTTTAACATTATCAAAGGAAATGTTTTCCTTTTCAACTGGGTGTTCGATGTATTCACCAAACAGATATTTTGGAGGACATTTAGGAGCATACAATTGTGATTTTACATCGCAAGGTGAATCGACATCTAAACAATATTGTATTTCACGTTTTACTGGTACTTCACAAGATTCATTTTCTTCCTTTATTCGATTTAAGTTTGCTTTATTGGCGGATAGCTCAGAAATCTGATTGTTACTTACTGATAGCTTTAATTTATTTAACATTTCTTTACTATTCACTTGATCATTTTTAACACTTGCTTCAGATCTACTAAATAATTTCTTGTAAAGTTCTAAAAATTTAAATGTTCTTTTTCTTTCAATTTCTTTTTCATTCTTTCTTCTTTCGAAAGACTTGTTTAAATAATCAGTTGGAGAAAATAAATTCTCATTAGTAACAATTTTTTTTGATTTAACATTTGATAGTATAGTAATTTCCTCTTTGTTCCGTGAAAAATCTTCCAGCTGTGATTTTTTGCTACCAAAAATACTACCAAAACCAGTTTTTGATATTTGATCAACTTCCTGTTTAATTAAGTCGGTGGTGTTTTCGTTGAAATTTAGTTTGTCAGACATCGTAGATATTTCATCTGGACTTTTTTGATCAAGCATTATTTGTCGAAAAGCATCTGCTTCACTCAAGTTTTCTTTGTTTAAATTTTGATTTGTAGATTTTTCTACTTTCAACGCGAGAAATTGTCTTGCTTCTTTCTTTAAGGGTACATTTTCTATATTAGTTGGTGACGCAGACTGTGACGTTGAAGAACAAGACTGAGAAGGTGGCGGATCTTTTGGTTCATTGGATTTAGACTTTTTAGATTCTCCTTTTTTTTTCTCGACATCACTTTTTGATTCATCTTGATTTGATTTTTGACATGTTAATAAACAATTTGTGGATGAAGGTGTTGAATCACAAGAATGAGTGGCAAGTGGAATATTAGTGTCTGGTTCATTCAAAGTTTCCTTGAACGTTGGTTCTTGATGAAGTGATGTTGTCGTTGATGATACATTTTCAGACGAAGTTTGCTTTAAAGATGTGGGGCTAGGTTGCTTACCATTTGAATGTGATGAAGTTTGTAATTGAAGTGGGCACTCGTTCGTTTCTAGTTTAGTATGTTCAGTTAATGGTTTTAGGTGAACATCTTCGGCGGCATTTTCTTGAACACATTCTTCTTGCTTTTGAATATTCTGTGTACTACTTTGTATAGAAGGTTTAGAAGAAGGAACAATGTAATTTGTGATTGGTGCATTATCCTGATTTGCAGCCTCACAACAAGATTGTGAAGGTAAACTTGATATATGCTTTGGAGTTTCATCACAAAATGGAACGTTACAACTTTGAAATTTACAATTTCCGATGGCTTCACAAGGTTTTCTTTGTACAGCAACTGGTGGATCTGCTTCTTCATAACAACAAGGTGAGTAATCAGTAGTAGTACTAGGCGGTAGTCTTCGTCTATCTGTTGGCAACTCTGGTAGTTCTATGGGGTTGCAGCCTTCGTAACAATGATCAAATGGTTCTAAAAATGCGGGGACAGGATACTTAGCTGGTCTAGGAGTGGCTGGTATTGGAATGCTTTGTTTCTGCGTCAACAACAAATATTCAAGATTTCCTTTCTCTTTATTTTTTTTCCCTCTTAACTCATTAAAGAGTTTATCGATGATAAAGCCTTTTTCTTTACAATCAACCAGGTCCCCTGATCTGTTTATATCCTCCAACGTAAAATATTTCTCACCTTTTTTAACATCACGATATACTTCTGTAACTGAACGACATATAAGCTTTTCTTCATATTTAGTTAAGTCCGGTAGAGGAAATCTATATTCTATTCCATTAATACCGAAGATAAAAGGTAAAGCATAATAGTTTGTACCAGGCATAAGAACGGATCTAGTAAAAGCAATTTCGGCAATATTTTGTTCTCCTCGAAGCGCAGCAAGCACTGAATGTACAAAACGGGTTGTCGCATGAGCTTTATTAACTGCCTCCAATTCTTTTTTATTACGATATATATAAGAATCTGCCTTTTTTATTTCCTTAGTTATTCGTTTTATAATTTTCTGAAAAAAGTACCTAAATTAAAAACAATGTTACCTAATGATTATTAAGAAAAAGTTATTTTCAAAAACATCATAATTAACTAAAAAATCTCAAAAAAATTGAAAAACATTCAGAACAGAGTAACTTCCGATTAACCTTTTTTTTTGTAAACTCGGAATTTATGCAGCAACATGTAGTTGCCCTTATTAAGTTGGTGAACAGTGATGATTAAAAGAGCGGGTACTATATTAGGGAGACTAACGTCACGGTTCCCCCGAGAATCACAGAATCAATTTTTCTAAAAATGTTTCACATGAAAGTGATAATGCTACATAATTGTAGTAATGTTAGTCAAGTTAAAAAAAAAATCGTTTGTATATTTTCGTAAAATCGCGATAAACTGAAAAGAAATAGGTATGTATAAAGCAGTGTTGTCGATTAACTGTCTTTCGCGGAAACCTTCGATTCGTATCTCGATTCGTTTGAACCTTCTACGATTTTCTATTTTTCAATAGTTTCTGCTCTTATTCACCGAAACATCTCTTCTTCTTCTACATTCTTAATGACTTTAGTCATACTCAGGATTTTGTTAAGGTCCTCATGACACAAAACAAGTTTTCATTTCATACAAATATTTAAACTTTAATATGTACTTCCGATGTAAACGTAGTTTCAAAAATGTCACGAATGGAATTCTTCCTCTTATAACAGTCAGAGACAGTGAAAAGTTAAAACAGTAATTGACTAATTTCAATAATAACGCGGGAAAACAGTGGGCCCAGTTATTATCACAGAACAGACGAATCCCTCTTACATTTCTCCGCAGAGTGTCCGCGGCCTGTTTCAGATTCTTGACAGGCCACGATTATCTCAAACAACATTTACATTCTTTCGGGTTGGCGACGAGTTCAGTCTGTCCATTGTGCCTTCAGGATGACATGACTGCAATCACCTTGACGCTTATCCCGAATTAGAGGACAATAGAGCTCACTTCAACGACGAGGAAAACCCCTTTTACCAATTATCAATTTTATCTTAGGCCGCGCGACGTAAAATAACTGAATAGCCAAAGTCAAAATGGCGTAAGTAAAAAAAAAAAATCAACGCTAATTCTGCATATGTCTAAACATTCATTTCCCACTTTGAATAATCTGACTGATTACATATTTTTAAAACACCTTTTTTTAACAGTTGTTATTTCATTTAAGTTGTTGAAATCATTATTGATGAAAACAAGAACTTGTGCTCACTTTCGAGAGTTTCACTTGTGGTCTAGATTGTGAAAAAATTGGAACCCTAGTCTCTGCTGTATTACCACCAACAACAGGTAAAACTACACATCTTGGATCAGATTTTAAATGTCTGGCGAGAATGGAGTTCGCACGCATATTATCTACGGATGTTACACCAAGTACTTTATTGCAATCGTAAACATTATAGTATGTTAGAACTTGTGACAATAGAGGAAGCAGTGAATTTACAGGATTTGCTGCTACAAGTACAATGGCCTAAAAAAAAAAAATGTATTAAAATGAAGGATATAATTCATTATATACAGAATATATAATGTATATTTAATACTTTGGAACAGGTTTCTGCAATCACTTTTCCATATTCAACAATTCTAGGTGCTCCAAGATCTAAAATCAGATCAGGAGAATCGCAGTAATAATTGATAGGATCACCTATAAGAATTATATCCGCATTCTACAATCAAAAAAGAAAATAAATATAATTTTAGTTTAAAAAAAAATTATGATTTTAAAATACTGTTTCCTAATTTATTTTCAAAATCATACTTTAAAATTAGCTTACTTCAAATAACAAAATATATCTTACAAGATATGATATACAAAATAACTATGTTGTAATCAAATATATTCCAAGTGAGAACAATAATTATTGTAATAGTTTGCAATAAAATAAGCATAATGTTCATTCTATTATTATTATTTTTTTTTTTTTAGTAAAACGAGATAATTTCCTTAGCAAAGTTTCATATTTGTGCTCCTTCCAACTTGAGGAGTAATAGGACTTATTTGCAAAAAAGGAGCATATTCGAAGTATAAATGATATTTCATTCATGAAATATGATTTATTTCGCATGACTATATTTTTTCATTTTTGAGAATTTCATCTTGGTCAGTTTATCATAACAAACTGTTCTTGAAGGGCGGAAACATAACTTTAAGAGGGCGGAAATGTAGAAAGTAGCAAATTGGAACAGTTAACTAATTTTATAAAATGATGTGATTTTTAGAACATGATTATTTTATTAAATAATAAAATGTTTGATGGTTTAATGACTAGTTTACAATAGTAATAATTCAGCAGAAAAGGTAAATTAATTTCTTTATTCTCATAGTTTATGCATAAATCGGTCTGCTGACTATCATACCCACCGATCTATCGACCTAAGACTTCTATCAACAAGATAAAATTCTTTCAATTACAAAAATAAGAAATATGTATAGATAGGACTGAAAATTTAATAAATTAGATTTTCTTAAATTTCATACTTCTTAGTAATAAAAGTATCATTGAAAATCAAGTTGGAAATATTTCCCAAATATATTATCAACTTAAAAAAAAGAAAATGTTACCTGTTTAAAAAAAAAAAAAATGTTATCTGTAAAAACATGTTACCCATTTTGTAATTGCCTGTATAATAGATCTTAAACGAAATACTGTTGCCTACTTTAATTGCACATAATAGCTGGTCCTTTCCTTGAAATGCCCTCACTTTACAAGGAGTATTGATAAGGGCCACGTCGCATGCTGCACTTATATCTTCTTCATCATAAAGAGAGAGACTTTTAATTGCATTAGACTGTTTCAGTAATAAAGAAGTCAATCGTCCAAATAGACTGTTAAGTCCAAGTAAAGATACCTAAAATAGTAACAAATAAATGGAGGAAAATTAATGAGAATAACTTGTTCAAACTATCTTAACAACCTAATTTATTTTTATCTTCTCGATCAATACAGCGAGAGAGAGAGAGAGAGAGAGCAAAAATGCTGATTAAAATAAAAACCTACGGAATTTCTATGTTATAAAAATTAATGATTTGATAAATTTTTTCCAAACTTCTTTCCTTATTTATTGTTTTTTCAAGGACTGGATATCCCAATAATGCATTATGATCTATATTTGGCCCAAAATCCTAAAGCACTAATCATTTTATGTCAGTTACTTAATCTCTAACTTTCTCAGAGTTTCATCAATATCTTGTTGACGATCGTGTAGTTATCATAATCCAGGTCTTAAAATAAAAGTTTCGATCGGCCGGACTCCAAAAAACATTTTTTCGGGATCATTTGAGCTGTCCTTTGTTGATAAAATAATTAGATCGGGCTCACCAATATCTCAGTCATGTCTTTCATTTCACTGATTATTTTCAATAATCGAGCGAATATTCTTCTTCTAAGAATTCGCTTTTCCCCAGAATCCTTGTAGCTTTCAGTCAGCAGGAAAGGATCCAAATTTCGTTGGCATTATTATGAACTGCCTTAAAATAGTTATTTTCTTTTCTGTAGCGCGTTTGATATGCCAGAATATATGTACATCTATACACTATATTTAACATCTATTTTTTAAACTATATTTTAATAATTCATCAAATTTCATTTCCAACATTACATGAAACTATCTTCCTCTTTACCATCATTTTCTTCAGTCAGTGTATGAGTACTACACAGAGAAATATGAAAAGTTTTTCTTTATATATTCTCAGACCAACAGCTTTGAACCCTATAAAGGAGTGTTTCAGGGAGTTCTTTATAATGAAACTTATATCAAGAATATTGTTCCGCTTCACTATAAATTATCGTTTACTCCTTCAGATTAACTAGCCCTACTTCTTTCCAATTACCTTATGCAAACTACTTTATTTTTAGCAGTTCTTTTCCAAACATTCTTGCACCAGCTGGTATAAGCTTCTGACATTCATTGATCCTAAATTCAAAAGTCCTTTTCCTTGCCTGTTTTTAGTCGTTGGATATGCAATTTTTTTTTCTTCCTGACATTCCATATAATAATAGATTTTTATTGAGTAGGTTGTTACCCCCATGTCAAATGCGTACCTGGAGGGACAGGTAATTTTTAGTCATGGCTTTCTTCCCATAGAGTTTGGATATCCAGTTCCTGTTGCACACAAGGCAGCAACATGCTTTTGGTCCAACTCGAGCATTTTATTTCCTCGGTACCCATCATATGTGGCGAGCTTTCCCCTATCATCGTCAGGAAAAGTGCCCGAACGGGTGGTTGCAAATCCAGATAGACGAAATGCGGGGGCGAAGCTTGAATTTAGGGACGCGTCTATGCTAGACTTCTTTTGATAAATTTCCGCCATGTTTTCCAGTTGTGTGTGACCTAAGTACTGTTCAATATTAGTAGAGTTAAAAACAGTTTAGTTTTCATTGAATAAGTTGAGAAAAAACTTCAATCAAATAATTTCCGAAAGAATCAACTGCCTATCGCACACATATTGCTATTGTAGTAGATGGCTCTAATTTGTCAAAGATGTTTTAGTTTTAGTTATAATTTTTGTTTGCATATTATCCTTTTTTACCTCACTTTCAGAGACAATGAAAACTTTTCAGAAAACAGAGAATATGAACTTTTTAATAAAGACATATACTTACTGTCTTTTTGTTTAATATGCATGGTGCCTTTTCCATCTTGAAACCTGATGCATTTAATTATGTACAAACTTGTCAATTCATGATAAGGTGTTGTTGAGTATTTTGAATGTTTAAAGATGTTTGATTTATGACAAAATGTTTATTAAGACATATTTTTTGTAACTCAGCAACCTTTAAAAATTATTACATGTATGATTAAAATTATTAAATAAATTTCAATTTTTTTTTTTAACTTATGGTACCGTAAGCTGGGGTTACTTTGAAGACTTTTAGACTTTGATCAAAAATTCCAGGTTCATTATGAGAACTTTCATTTCCTTTATTTCACCAAATTAGGGGGGCATTGGGAGGTGAAATGATAACACAGTTCAATATTTCTCAGGTAATAATTAAAGTAATTTAATTCTTAGGTAATCATATTTAAAAAGTAGTATTCAATCTTTCCCTGCGACTGGGGTACTTTTGAACACATAATTCTCTAATGCTGTTCAAAAATAGACAGAAAATGGGTAACTATGAACACTAATGATGTTTTAAGTACTAAATAAATCAAATGCATAAATATATTATCAACATAAAATACGATATTAGACTTGATTCTTAAGCTATAAGTAGATATTGCAAAAAGTTTGGAAATTTGTAATAAACAATTTCCATAATATCTTATTCAGAGCGGTTCCTCCATCAGCTACATTTGGCCAGTAAAATTTTGATGCAATTTTATGACAATGTCGTAGAAATTTTGCGTCACATGTTGGACCACCTTCATCTTGGATAACTTTTAGAATTTTACCGACATAATTGTCAGCATATGAAGATACTCTTCTCTGGTTACTTGGGCTGAAGAACCTGCTAAAATATCTTTTGCACCGATACTTTTCTTCCTCTTCCTCTGAGTCTTTTATAAGGCTCATCAACTACTCCCATTTTCTTTAGCAAGCTAATCACTGCTTCAGAGTCTGTAGCACCGATTCTTAATTTTCTAAGGACTCATCAAGATTTCCATCAGGCAATCACACCTTACAAGGGTTTTAAGGATATATTTCACATTTCTTAATTCCTGAAGTTAGATCTGCTCTAGCCTCAGTCTCGGTTGTGAACAACTTTTCCTAGGGCTTCGAAAACATTCGAGGGAATTGGTCTTTGCTCATTGAGTGGGATTTCTTTATTAAAGAGGACCAAAGAAGATTTTTTTATTAAAGTAATCCAACATACTTCGCCAGTGCGTCTTTAATAACAGCAAGTGAATGCTATCCCATTTTCTTGTGCCATCTATAGGACCCATTCACTGAAGTGGCTGCTCACTTTATCATCAATTAGTATCTTTTAGTCTGGAATATTGCTGACATTTGGAACAAATATTGTTTCAAACCAGTCAGTAAAGATGACAATGTCGAAACCGCTCTTACTACGGTTATATCTTGTGTTTGTGGGACTACCCTCTGTCCCAGTTGACCATATGTGTTCAGGCTTATATACACGACATACGTTTGCAACACAACAATTATGGCTGAACCACAGAACATAATCAATTTTGAGCTTAGTGCTGTTGGGGATTCTATCTGCATATTAAATCCTTGCCTTTCTTCTGGCCAGGGTCATCTCACAAGTTAGTCTCATCATAATTGAATATATTATTGGGTTTAAATCAATACTGAAGACGAGTATAAATCATCTTCGTTTTCAGTATAAGGCTTAGATTGTCAAAGTACTGCTTTATAGTTACGGCAGATAAAACCTATTTATTGATATATTCCTTCTAACGCGTTGAGACAATATATCTTTGAGCCCTTTAAGAAAGGCCTAAGGCCAAGTCGGTGCTTGGAATATTATCTTTGAAACATGGTACTGTAAAGTTAAATAGGTATTGGCCATCATCGTTAAATCTAACATATCGTATGGAAATCCCAACAGTTAACTTCAATAAAAAGATGCTGTCATTTTGAAAGCCACTCAAAGAGTATATAATTATTACATTCAATGTCAGGTATAATTTAAATATTGCTGGTAATAACGTGTATTGAAATAGCGCACAAAACATATACAGGTGAAATTTACCTCTATCTCAGACGAGGCTAGTAGCTATAAAGCAAAAAATCATTTCTGTATAAAATGTTCAATGTTAATCCTGTGTTCAAAGTAAACCCATCTTACGGTACTAATTTTTTTTTTTAACAAAATCATTCTTAAAAGTTTACGATCTTCAATGAAGACCAGCTAAATTTGCTAAATATGCCAACACCATATTTATTTATTTTGAATTAAATTATAGTAAACATAAAACTTATTTTGATATAAGTTTAAGAAGTTTTACTATTTATAAAGACTCAGGGCTCCTTGAAGACGACTCCCTCATTCTGGGCTCCCTGAAAATTATTCGATGAATGCTGTGATATTTTTTTTATTGCAAACAAATTACTTTTTTTTAAATTATGTACGCTAAATCCCAAGAACACACTCTTCCAATATTGTTTGCTTATAGAAAAAATTTGTAGGATGATTTTAAGACATAAAGAAAAAGTTATTTTAATTTTTTTAAATGCCATTTAATTTGATTAATGAACTAAGAAAACGAAAGGAGAGAACGAAGTAAAATAAATAAAATAATTCTCTTAGTTAAATGAAAGGAATGATTTGTAGAAAGTTGCATACAAAATAAATTTCTGGAGTAATATTTGGTTATTTCTTGAATAATAGAACGAAAGATGCTATTTAGAAATGAAATATCTATTCATTGTTAATAGATATTATGTTTGGTTTACACACTTCCATATTTAATAATCTTCGTAATATAATGGAATCTATGAAATTTAATTTCATTATATCTTGTTGGTGGCTCCCCGACCAACATCTCACTTGAAAAGTTTTGCATTAGAAGACTCTTTTTTCTTCCACTGGGTTTAAAAACCATTTTATTGTTTTACAAAAATACAATAATTTATAAAGATATAATTATATATTTTATTTATAACTTATATATACAAGTCTTGAGATATATGTTTGTTTAATTACATACTTGAAGAGAAAAACAAAGGTTCAATGGTCCGTAGAAAACCTTTTTCAAATTCTTCAGTCGAAAATCTATCTACAGATGATCTAGAAATTAAAAGAAATTCAATTAGTTGATATACAATTTATTTCTACAAGATATAGCAACTTTACAACATTAATTATGACACCTCCTATCTTAAAGACACGATTAATTTCCAATATTTTAAATTCATTGCCTCCCAAAACAGGCCCGTTTCTGAATTTTCAACAAAATTCTGATTCTTGGAGGGTTTGTGTGGGTGGTGGGGGGGTCGCAAACGTTAGGCTTTCTTCTAACTTAAGTGTCCGTTCAGTGCAATATACAGGACTATTTTGTAATGATATTAAGGAAGAAATGCAGAGCATTAAATCCAATTAAGTTAAATCTGATGATGCAGATCATCTAGAATACTGATCTATCTTTGACGGAAATTTGCAAGTACTAAAGATTTGAGAATTTCATGACAGGTAAACGTTTTAAATTTTATAGAGATTGGCAATGTATTTCTTAGAATACAGACAAAAAGATTTCCCCTTACAAATTTTATTTATAAATATGGGATGAATAAGGCGATTTCCACCAGAACACAGCGAACAATCATAACAATAAACACCAACTGGTTGCAGCGTGTATGGATTCTTCTGCGTCCCATGTTCTTAAAATGCCAAATATATTGTAAACTATTATTTTAGTTTTACATCCTTTTTTTCCAAAGGGACGGCGTACAAAAACGTACACTTACAGGTGCTATGATAAAAAGATAATTTTTCAAGATTAAATTATTATTTTTAACTTTTTCTTTCACAAAATGAATATACCATCAACAGTATTAATACAAAATTTTGAATTTCATATCATTTTTCTTGAAGAGAAAAAAACTAAGAAATCTATATTCCATTTGAACTATGATGGGCATATATATATATTTACCTTGCAGCCTCACGAATTTTCCATCGGGTTCCAGGAGACATTTTGATTATTGTAGCAATTGCATCCGCATATTCGCATTCATCTGACGCTAAGAATCCATTACGGCTACCTTCAGCTTCTTCGATAATATCTTCTTTAGGACCACCTGATCTATGGGCTACCATTATATGACCTGCTGCCATACATTCAACGACACCTGCATGCAAGAGAGGAAACAGTTATAAGGTGTAATTTAATTTTTAACTTTTAAAAATGAAAACATTTCGTTAAATTATTAAGCAATGGTGATTTTTATAGAAGAGAGTACATTAGACTTTCAAATAGTAAAAATAATATTTATACAAGGAAAAAACCTTATTTTGAAAGTTAGCGATCTGATTACAATATATAACAGTTCCACAAACTTCATATTTTTTGTGAAATATCTAAATGAAAAATGAAGAAGTAAAAAATATCTCATAATTCTATTTATATACGTAATAAGTGATAATTACCGATTCCAAAATGTTCATTCCACATTGCATGAAGGCCAATCATGCTAGAGCTCAACTCGTTTTTCATTTCTTCAAATGGAATGTTAATTTTAAATTCAACATTGTTTTCTAATGATAAATGTTTACTTAAATCCATCATATCTTTAACTCGAATGAAATCTTCATTATCCCGACAAGATCCAATGAATATAAGTTTAATCTGAAAAAAAAAAACAACATATACATATCAGCAGATAACGCATATCTTTCTCTGCATTTATTCACTTAATTGATCAATTTTCCTCAAAATTGAAGTTTTTACTAAATAACTATTAATACTACATTAATGCAAAATTAAATATTGAAATGGCTCTTTAAGGGAAAGATACGCTCATCCAGACCCGCTCATGAAATACATTCTCAACTTCGACATAAAAATTAGGCCTGTATAAATACTAAATTGTTAACAAACTTGTGCAAAAAACAGTTTTATTTAAAAAAAGTGAATATAAAAAAACGCTTAGTTGAATATTAATTCTACAAAATATGAACCTTCATTTCCACCACTTACATTCACCATTCGGCTATTTTTGGTGATGGTATCACTATTTTGGTTTTCAGGCGAAAAACTCTCCGCCCCTTAGTTTTCTAGTGCTTGCTTTGAGAAAATAAGCCATCCATCGGAAATGATCGTAATCAATGGTGCAATAAGGCAACGTGTGGCAAAATGTTTTCACTTTTCAATTCTGCTAATTTTAACATGAAAAAGGGGAATTATGGGCGGAAGCATATTGTCGTGTTGAAGAATAGCTCCATTAAGGTTATGAGATATATTACTTTTAAGACTTCATAAACTCTATCCAGCTGATTCAGTATGAGTTTAGTTGAGAGTTAACTGCTCTGCCGCCTGGAACAAGCTTAAAATGTATAACACCTTCAAAATTCAACCAAACCCTGGCTTTTGTTCCCGAACCTATCCTGGATAATCTTTGAATGTACCCACTGCTTTTCAAAAATATCCACTTTTCATCACTTGTTAATATTTTTTTCCACAGCCGGGACAAATAGACTTTGGGAGCAAATATTTACATTTATCGACAAGTCGTTTGGCTTGACGCTCTGACAATTCACGTAAATCTGATTTTGGTCTTGCAATTTGCACATCCGGTTTTTTGAGTTAGCGGCTTATTGTGTCGCTGAATTCCCTTCTACAGTAGATAATCATTAAGTGAATGCATATGGGTCCTGCTTCACACATTCGAGCAATTCTTCATCATTTACACCACCGAAGGATGATCGCTTTTGAAAACAGTTGCCCCCACATTTGAAACGTTTAAACCAAAACGCTGCTGAATTTCGGTGCAACTTCACTGCACAAATTTCTTTTTTCCAACAATGCTTCAAAAGACCGCGAATCAAAATGTTTTATTCGACATTTTGGTTGTGGATTATAAAGCAATGGGGTGGTAAAGACGTTTGGATACATAATTGAATAGAGGATCATTAATATAAATTATACAAACAAAGCCAACAAATGGGATTTATTATCTGATTTCAAAGATCAGATAATATTTTACCCAGTAAATACTACATGTATACATATACAAACACGGCCTGGGTGTTTGTGCGGACTATCATGCATTATGAAATGGTCGATGATTACAATCGGAAAAAATTTCTGAGGTTTCTATGGCGACCCACAACCCATTTAATAAGTATATAATATCCAACAAAATGGTAATTCCGGATTATGATTTTCTTCTCACACGGCAAATAATAGTAACATAACCTTATAATCTCCCCGCAAATACCATCAGAAACATTACGTTGAAATAAATTCTCTAAACCAGCGTTTCTCAACCTTTCTTGGCCCTCAAACCGGTAAATTTGTGAACAAATTTTATTATTATTATTTTCTGCATCCACCGTAGACAAACTTCATACTGACTGACAGACCTCACTGAACGACATTATGAACTAGCATAATTACATTCACCCCCAGACATTCATTTCACTTCACATTTCATTTATTCACTTCATAAATAAATCACTCCAACAGGGCCATCATTGGATGGGGTTACCTGCACACGTTCTACACGTCAGTACATTATCATACAGACAACAGCATTACAGGCAAAACACATTTTGTGTTGGTACTGTATTACAATAAATAAATAAATAAATAAAAATTATTTTTTGAATAAGAAATTTTATTTAGCGCGGACAAGTAAAAATCTCCGAGGACAGGTGAAATTTTTCCGCGGACCAGCGGTTGAGAATCATTGCTCTAAACGAACCTAATAAATTTACTCTAGCGATGGATGAAAATCCGAAACCGGACAGGAATAAGAAAAATATACATGCGACAACGTATAAAATACCAGATGGCAAATAAATTGCGATATTTAGTTGATATTAATAATACCTAGATCGAGAAATCTATGTTACTACGCAATTACATCAAGTTTAAAGATGTTTTGAGCCGCTTTCAGGAAAATGCAACAATTAAAGAAAATATTCACTGCAGTGGTACTTCCGGTTAAATAATGTAAAATCCTTTGTGTCTGGTATCATACAAAAAGTATCGAGTATTCACTTTCTCTGAATTCGTTCATTTTTAGATATGCTGTCTACCCAAGAACTTCCGTTGGAAACTCGAATTCAAAAATAGAAATGCAATAATTTCTCTTGAAGCAGAAAAAGAAAGTAAATTAACTATTTTATCTACTATATTCACCTGGTCCCATATCTGTTCACTAACTAATTGCCTTAATTCATACATTGCTTTCAACTGCAATGGATGATCTTTTTCAGGTCTATACTGTCCAATTGAAATTATTTTTATAGGTCCACCTTCGCCTTAAATAAATAAATAATGAATGAAACTTAATAAGATCTCTACTATAAATATCAATTTAATATTGTTCATTAATTAAATCAATTTATATAACTGACAAACAACAATATTACAGTACAAAAGTGCAGAAAATTCATACCAATATCTTTACACATCGGTAATTCTTTAAGTGATTTGGTATCACAGGGAGGGTACACTCTGTGAGTAGATAATGAACACTTCCATAAGCTATTAATGTGTTCCTCTGTCCATGAAGAGTTAACCATTACTGTATCAGAAAATCTGCCACAAAAACTATATATCTGTAATTAAAATAATAAAAATTGAATCTATTCTATCAATGAATGTAGTAAGCGATCAACGAACAATTACTTTTTCCAACATAAAAGAAAAAGTTCGGAGAATTTCATTGCATGTGTCTCGAATTTTGGAAAATCCTAGATTACAGATAAATGGTAATAATTATCACTTTTAAATAAGGCTGTAAAAGGTTGATTATTTCTTCTTCTTTTCTTATCTAACGGATTTTGGTAGATATTAAGAAAATCCTAAACTGGATTAGAGTAGAAAATATTAAATAGAAGTGGGATAGCAAGATAGCCTACACACCGAGACCCAAATGAATCTATTATGCCATACACTCTTACAGAATTGAAATAAGGAGCGTGACTCCTGATGAAACTTAACTTGTTGGCTTTTCTTCTAACCCGGAGTCAAAGAAGCCCCTCACACTGACTCCACAAGTGGTGAACGTATCCTTTCCTCCTTGCCTATCTCCATACCCGAGCGTTGCAGATGCTTCTAGAAGTGGTCATTGAGAAAAACCTAAAAATCATTTCCAATTGCCACACAGACTTTGGAGTCCATCCTAGTTATCCAACCTAGCTGTTTACCTGTTTCTGACACTGGTTTATCCAAATAGAATTTTTAATGTTTTTGTGCTTAATCAGTTCCAAAAATCGCATATATAAAAGCATTGAAATATAGATGTCAGTATTTAACTAAAACGTTTGACAAATTCGCTTAACTTAGCTCATTGTGCTTGAATGAACATTACTTATTTTCTAACTTTAATCTCTACAAAAGTGACATTTTCTTTCAAGACCACAGCAATGACATAGAACACCCATAAAATAGTAAATTATCATTCATTTTTTATTATACCATAAGGCTCTTTTATGAAATAACTAGCTTAAATTATTTGTTTTGGCCATGTTCTAAGGGATTCTAATATTTCAGTACAATGCCGGTCTGGATAATCAAAGCTAGACAAGCTCAGTGATTTTGCGCAAGGTCTTGGTAAAATTTCGAATTCTTCTTCAAACATAAAGAGCATTTTGCAAAATACAATGCGTCAAGTTTTTATCCATGCCATTTACTTTGACTAGTTACGCTTTGGTCACCAACTCTTGGTGACTGAATTATAAAGCTAGGACATAGATTCGACTTAAGTGCAAGAAAACATAAACATTGGCCCTACATTTTAAACATATCAAAGAAAAAAAAGCACAAATATTCTTCTAGAATTAAAGAATTTCTAGGAAATTAATGTTCTCATTAATGTCCTTATTAATGTTCTCATTGCTAGTATTTAGAAATAGCAACTATAACATTCGATGGCAGTTTCAGTATTTCTCGCTGTTGTATGCTCGATATGATAGGCCGCAATAGGTCCAAAGTGTAGACTTTTAACAATTTCATTAGCAGAACAATGGAAACAATTTGCATAAAATAATATTTAAAATGAGATTAAAAACTGACAAACCCAAGCAAATATCCTATAGTAAATAACTTTCAGTGCGGAAAGTGCAGGACTTCTGGCTACAGCCAATCGATTATTAGTTGACAACTGACGTGCTGAAACCCTCTTCAACATATCTGTTGATATTGTGGGATAATGTACATAACAAGCAGTTGTACATCCACCAATGAATGAAAACAATGGCAATGTAAAAGCAAATCCCATACTATCTATGTAGATATCTGTAAATATATTTAATATTGTTAATACCTTTTAATAAATAATAATTATTATATTTAATAATTGAAACTTTTAATACCAGGCAAGTAAGATACCATCGCTTCAATTCCGAGGATAACTGAACCCAATGACTGGCCAAGTAAAGTAAAGTATGGATATTTGCTGGCCTGTATCCATTTCCTTTTGTGCAGATATATGAACTCAATGTTCCTAGAGAAGCTTATATCAAATCTCTGCTTTACGCGCTTAATAATTTCATCAGGTGATGCATTTAAATCTCCAGTATATACAACTACTTTAACTTTTGGATAACTAAACAAAATAAATATTATTATATTAGCAATTAAATATGAAACGAACGCACATTGATTCATTAAACAAAATCTGACCGTATCTTTTCACATCTTATAGTAATTATTTATTCCAATGAAAAGCTACAAGCAAAATGAATTAAATAAGTTTTTCATAAATCGTTGAAATTCTATCTTGGCTTATCGAACTACAGAGCTGCTTTACATCAAGTTTATCGGTCATTTGCTGTGCCACCAATGCATAAGCGCTTTTAAAATTTAAAAAAAAAATACTCATATGAGGGCGGAGTTTTCTTATTGACCCAAATTTGCAGATTAGATTCAATAATTTTTCATAAGTTAAAGTATTCATAATTCGACTACTATGTTCTATGATTTGCTCAGTATTCATAAAGTGGGACTGTTTAATTCTACAAAGTTCAAAATATTGCAAGAACCATCCGTAACTTTTTTAACTGATTTTTCTTTATCAACAAAAATTTATCAGAGATATTTTCAAGCTCTGCGGAACCAACGACAACACAAAACTTTAACTCACTCAGTGAAGTTACGCAGTTAGTCAGAAGCTGCCTCAGATTTATACGATAGATCGTTTACCATGGCTTGTCATTTTCTGGCTGGTTTTGAATTCGACAAGGCACTTTCTTGTTCAAGCCAACAAGAAAGAAATTGTACTTTTATTGTAACAACGGATTTACTTATCAAAACTCACTTTAGCCAAGGCAAGTTATAAGACTTGTTAGGATAGCAGCTAGGACCTAATAATACTTTAGATTCCTCACATTACAACTCACCGTAAGTTAAAAAATTTTGGAAAGTTATAAATTTGTATAGTTTTGTAAATTATTTAACCACAACTAATGAGAGATCTCATAAATAGGGCCTTTCTTCTTATTTTATTTAATGTTATTGTTTAATTTTGTCATTTCGTATTATCCATGATTTTATCCGACATAGCATGCTTTATTTTATTGGTTCTGACCGCTTCAGAATCATCCATCGTCAGAGTAAGGTTTGCAATCCATTCGTGTAGAAAGATGACAAACTATACGTTTATATAACAGTCTATGTACTAGTCGTTTGTGATATAAACATATAGTTTAAGTCATATTTCTACACAAATTGACTGCGAATCTTACTCTGACGATGGATGAAAGTCCGAAACACGCCAGAACTAACAAAATGAAGCATGCTACGACAGATAAAATCAGAGATGTTATCCAGCAATGTGGGCCCAATCATATATTCATCATTTGAATTGTTTTAAAGTATGTATTTCCATGTGAAAAACAAATTGTTCTATTATGCAAGCACTGCAATCCTGGATCTCCAATAATGGAAATAGCATTCACTTTGGAGAATAAACGATTCAACAGCATAAAACAAATACCTTAACGAGAAAAGTAGAAGACACTATTAGAGGTGTGTAAAGTACATTAAAATACTTACCGCTTTTGTATAGCTTTTACAGCACACCAAAGAACTCTTTCACCACCTCCTCCGGCGTTGCAGTATGGATGGAAGAAACCAACACTAAATGGTTGGCCATTCTTCTTGTTCCTATCTTTCACTTTTTGGAAGAACTAAAAATACATCAATAAAATTTTAGTAACTATAATTTAAATTGGGTACCTTAAAAAACACCTTCATACCTTTCTTGCAACTAATATTATGAGAGGTACACAAATGATAGTTAGAAGAAAAACTATGTACAATAAATAAAGAAGTGCCCACAACATGTTCTGTGTCAGAAGAACACAGACTAATGATGAAATTTAATTTAAAATCATTAAACTTCTTCAACAAATACGTACGAATAATATAACTTCACTAAGTGACACATAGGTTATAAACCATTATCATTTTAAAGTATATAGAGCATAAGGTTTGATAAGAGCAGAAGGTTATGTTTCCTTCCTTATGGACGTCACCAGTATTATTCTTTCTTAGTTTATTCATTAAGAGTAAAAATGAAATTGATGAGGTGTCCTTGCAGATTATTAGTGGCAAAGAAATCTCAACGTGTAGGAATAGAGTAAGCATTCAAACTTAAACTAATTTGACATATTTACATAAATAAAACTTATTGCCCTAGAGACTTACTTTACTTTTTTACGATTTCAGTTTAATAAAACGAATGTCCTTGTACGAACTAAATAAACCTGAAGAACCATCTCAAGAAGATTGCTGTCAAAATGGTTGTAATCCATGTGTTTTTGATATCTATAAAAATCAATTAAAATTATGGGAACAAAATCGGGGATATATCAGTACGGAGAGGCATGATTTATTATCACAGACTCGTCTCAAACCATTTATTCTTAAAAATATAACTCCTCTAACTGCAAATACGAATCTTTATACTTTTCAAGCTGTAATTAAAGATAATAAGAATATTATTGGCATTCTTCCTTATGAAGCTGGACAGTACTTAGCTCTACGTTTATGTAATGATATTGAGAAGTCCAGCTTTGTAACAAGGGATTATACCATTATTTCAAATAAAAATGATCAAGAAAATTGTTCATTTCAAGTGCTTATAAAGCTATACGATAATAGTCAGACGTCAGAATATATTAAAAAAATACATAAAGGTGATATCACTTATTGGCGTGGACCATATGGAGATTTTAGGTACGAGCCCAATAAATTTCGAAACCTTCTTATGATTTGTATTGGAACTGGTATTGCCCCAATGTATCCAATAATAAACGAAATACTTAACAATGAAGATGATGAAACTGTAATTACATTGATGTTTGGTTGTAGAAGTCCATCGGAGATTATTTTTAGAGAACAACTTAATAGTTTGTCTAGTTATTGGAATTTTAATTATATCTGTTATCTTTCACAAGGTTATTCAGTAAAAGACAAAAAGTATTCAGAAACATTCATTCATGGGAAAATTTCAGAAGAACACATTAAGTCATGCATTAAATTTCCCCTAGAAAATCTTCAGGTGCTCGTTTGTGGTAGCAAGTTATTCACTGATGAAGTATTGAATACTTTGCTTGCTAATGGAATACCTAAAACAAACGTATATATTTTTTAAATATTACAGATTTAATAAAAAATAAAAATGCTATTTTAAAGAGGTTTATTTAATATAAATTAATTGTATTGTTATAAACAGTATAAAAGTATTGATCTTGTACTTACAAATTGTATATAACAAATTATTAGAGATGTAATAAATATTTATTTTTTTTATTAGTTGAATTATTTTATATGATAAATGACTGTAATACGCCAGAGTACAATCTTTCCTGAAAAATAGTCCAATATAACCATTTATAATAGTGTATCCTGCACTAATAAACTACAATTTCAAAAAACTGTATAATCCATTCATACATAATTATATCTCATATTAGAAGAAAAGTTGAACATTTAATTTGAGAACATTGAGTCAGTAATCTACTGATTATTATACATCACTTACTAAATCCTGAAGGAATAATAAAATTATTGTTCCACGATAAAACTGCAATATCTAAATTGCTTCGATATAACTTTTCATACTATCCCTAATTAGTAATGTACAATCCCTTGATTATAAAATAAAGAATCAATGTGAACATTTCAACATTACACTAAATGATAAACAGTTCCTTTCAAGATTATAAATAGTGTCGTTAATGTTATGTGCTGTTAATGCTAAAAGAGTAGTCATAGGGATTTTTCTTTCGCATAAAGCCAGCAATTTATCAATTGTTTAAAAATAATTGACCTATTGAGAATAAGTATAAGGAGAGTTTTTGTTATTTACTCTTCGACAACACAAAAAACATGAGATTGTAAGAAAGAAATTTGAGATAAATTCAAAGATATTTGTATCTGTTGTTTCCAACACGGCCACCAGATGCCAACACCTATTATGAACTAGTAAGATTTTAACCTTCTCTTAACTGAAAGTCTGTGGAGTGAAACACTCCTACGACAACAACAAACTACAAATTTAAGTAAAACATTTTCTTGAAATATATAATTTTTCACCTTCAACTTGAGTTTTTCTCTAAATTGCCATATCAATGCATTATACTTAATTTTCTAGTAAACAGATCCAACTAGGGATCTTTAAACTTGGGATGCTAATTGCGGAGATATCAACTTTATCCATTTTTTTTTTTAAACATTTTTCTAGGAAAAAAATGATTTAAGATGGTGTCACAAGTTCTGCTGAGAGGTGACAGAAGAGGGCGCTTCAGTATGGTCATACAATACTAGTAACTAAATGTACTTGCAATACTGGTAACAAAATTAGTAAACATTCCAATTTTGTAGTAATTTGTCAATTAGAAATGTAATAATTTCAGTAAGAGAAAGTCATGTGAGTGTTTCACATCAGATAGTGTTATAAGTGTCAACCTAAACTAGAGAAATCCCAGTGAAACTTGGTATTCAGTTATTATTGCTGACCCTGGCTTGAAATAAGAGACAATAGGATTGTATATTTTTGGGTCCAGCAAGTTACCATTATTACATTTTTATTTATTTTATTAATATTATTTATGTATTAATACATATTACTGCGACTCTAGCTGATTTATGTAATATAAAAAAGTTTTTACGATGCATACAAACAACTAGTTAATACACAAATTTCCTTGAACACACTATATGAGACACTTATATTCATATGACATTGACAAAAACAAACAGTATCCAAAATAAGTAAACTCCAATTTAAAGTATATAAAAGCAAAAAGATAGAAAAAAAATAAAATAAAACAAACATTGAACTAGAAATCGACAGCTTCTTTTTTTTAAGCAAGAATAGAAAAAATAAAACCATTAATAATGATAATTATCATTATTATCAATATTCAAAATGTCCATAAGATTGCTGATTGTGCACTAATCTGGAAGTATATTAGTTAGAAATTGAGATCTGTAATTATCAGAAACAGGGCAATGAAAAAATATATGAAATATGATTCTTTTTGGTCCACATTAGAAACCGGACATTTCTCTTCAGTATCTATTGAATTTTTAGTACCTTTATAATATGGATAGTCGCAGTGCATATCTTTATACAGGGCCCGCTCTAGGGGCGGGCAACCCGGACATCTGTCCGGTGCGCCATTTTGGCTGTAAGTATGGGGAAAATATTTTTGTGTTAAATACTCAAATTTCACTAATTGATTTTTCGTTCGCTAAAAATGTATAGTGCGTAACGTATTTATATATTGTATATGTCTTAAAGCTAAAAATATTTGATTTATTATTGAAAAATTATCGCAGAATTTGTAAAGGACGATGATTGAACTTGTTTGAACAAGCATATATGAATAGAATAGTATTAGCACGCAAACAGAATGCTGCTTCAACTTGTGTTTGAACTTGCTTAAAAATATATATACACTGCTGGTAAAAAGTTTGGAACACCTAGAATAAAAATGTATTATATTTATTTTTGTTAATTTATGATTTGTTATGAATGAAATAAAATGTCAGTAATTCAAAAATGTTACATTTAATCTATATACAATAATATAACCGATAACAAATTACGTCCGTCAAGTTGTACTGGCCACCATCGAATTTTTAAAAGATTTTTTGCACATCGTTAGTGCCGCGTTTGTGCCGGCGATCTGCAAAATTTCAGCGTTTGTGCCGTATAATCAGCAGAGTTATTAAAGAAAGAATGTGGCCAGGCCGCCACTTGACGTCAAGTTGTACTGGCCACTTTTTTTTCTTATTATCTTTGTCAATTTTAAGGCACAAACGATGAAATTTGGTGAATCGCCGGCACAAACGCAGCACTAACGATTAGCAAAAAGATAAGTTGAAAAAAGTGAATAGAAATTTTGTGGCCAGTCTAACTTGACGTCAAGTTGGACTGGCCACTTTATTTGTTTAATAACTTTTTCAATTTTACGGCACAAACGATGAAATTTGGTGAATCGCCGGCACAAACGCAGCACTAACGATTGGTAAAAAAAGAATTTTGAAAAAAAGGGGTGAAATAGAAATTGGTGGGCCAGTCCTAACTTGACGTCAAGTTGCCCACATTCTTTCTTTTTAATAACTTCCTGCTGATTATACGGCAGCAAACGCTGAAATTTTGCAGATTCGCCGCACAAAACGCGGCACTAACGAATGTGCAAAAAATCTTTTAAAAATTTCAGATGGTGGCCAGTACAACTTGACGGACGTTAACAAATTCATTACAAAGTGTAAATCTTTCCCAAACATAAATTTCGACTAAACGGCTTTTTCATCAAAGTGACCACCTGTCCGCTTAATTACTTCTCTTATAATTCTAGGCATTCTCTCAATCAATTTATTGATTATTTCGAATTCAATATTACTCCACACACTGTACAGCATCTGCCACAGAGCATCTGGAGAATTAGGGCGAACTTTTCCATCTAGCTCATCCCACAAAAGTTCAATTGGGTTCAAGACTGCGGAGTGCGAGGGCCAGACCATATTAAGACTTATTTTTCATCTTCTTTTTCCTTAAGGTATGGTCTACATGATTTGGAAGTATGGTTAGGGTCACTGTGCTGTTGCATATTGATTTTTTCCCCAATCAATCGCTGACTGCAGGGTAAGACGTGATTTTCTAAAATGCTTTTATAATTTTGTTTTTCCATTACCCCGTCAATATGGACGAGATCACCTATTCATAGCCGAAAAACATCCCCAAACCATGATCGAGCCCTCTCTGTGCATAACGGTGGGTATTATGCATTTTGGATGTAGTTTTTCTGCGCTGAAAGGTTCCTCCAACCTTTCACTGTGAAGTCTTCGTATTTCAAGCCCACTCTGAACGTTTCTTCTTGTTTGCACTCTTTAATAATAGTTTCAGCGTTGCAACTCTTCGTATTAAGTTCGCTTGACGAAGTCGCCTCTGAACAGTTGAGACAGAAATTGCCCTCGAACTTGTTTTAATAACTTTCCCTCTGATTTTTGGAGCTGAGTCGTCTGTTTCTTTTACTTCATAAAATAATGAACTTATCCTCACTGTGGTTGGTGATTTTGGTCTCCCGGAGCGGTATAAATCTTCATGATCACCATATTTTTTAAACCGTTTGATAGCACGGTGAACACCATTTTTTGAAATTTTAAGTTCAGCCGTTATTTTTCGATCTGATTTCCCTATTTTATGTAAAGTTCAAATGGCATTTCTGGTAGCACACTCAGTTCTTTAACTTTGCCCATTTTGTATTAGTTCAAAAGAGGAAAATATCAACGTTGCAATAAGATGTACTCGTAAACTGTGAAGATATACTCGTAAATGCAAAAAGATATACTCGTAAACCATGAAGCTCAAGGAGTGAACTAATCCCTAAGATAGAATAAAAAGTAAGTAAATAATGATTTGTTGACAAACAATATAAAGTCCAATTCTTTAAACAGAATCAATAATTTGAAAGAAATTATTCTCTGTGAATTAATAACAAATCCAAGAGGTAAATTGTTTCTCAAAGGGCAAGGTGTATATTATGTTATTTTGGATGGGGGAGGGCCACGCCTCATTCCACTGCGATCTTCATTGAGAACTCTATTGTGGATCCCCTGGGTATGACATCCCTCAGCTTCGGCCTCTTAATTAGGCCTAGAAACTGAAAGTGGCTCCGTCATGAAGCTCGTGGCTTCGGGCTTGCTATTTCTCAGTTGAAGAAACCTGTCCTCGCCAGGTCGACGCAAACACAAAGGACGTGTGCCGGGGTTTCCTCTTCGGTCCTGCAGAAATGGCATAACGCTTTGTCTGCTAGTAGCAAATGGTGCATGTGCCTATTCAGCCGTCTGCAATGCCCTGTTAGTAGCCCCACTATTATCCTTATATCTCTTCGGCTATGGATCACTAGATCCCTGGTGAATGCAGGTAAATATCTTAACAAAGAATTTAGCCTGCCACTGCCCTGGCGTTCTTTCCCACCATCACAGATGCTGGTCTTCTATCCATTCCTTGATAGAAGCGTGAATGAGGCTGCTGGGCAACCGCAGAAGGGCTCCGGGCGTATAATCTTATTTCTTTCCAAGAACTAGTCCAAAACGATTGCATTTCGCAAATTTTCCCAAATAAGTGAGATCAATTTAATCATGGAAGGTTCAAGCAGTTTGCCAACATCGTTGAATTTAAAGGGAATAAAGGTGCTTTGATCATCGATCCAACAATGCGATTCGCATTGTTGAAAACAATTATGTTCCTGATCGAAATGATGCTCTGTTGACAAAGTCTGCATTTCCCTCATTGTCTACATTTGACATCGCTAAATTTTTTAGTCTAGTGCCGCGGTTTAGGAAAATAAAATGGCTGCAACGATTTTCTGAAACGTTGAAATGTAACTATATTTTTCTTTAAAGAATTTTAGTAAATAACTAAATTTTTTTACTGATCCCAAACTTTTGATTGGTAGTATATATATATATATATCTGGCACAAAGTATAGCCCCATATATATATAGGGGCGGCAAATTGTCTTTTTGCCGGGGGCGACGTAACCGCTAGAGCGAGCGCTGGAACTAGCCATAGAAGTGCAAAGGCTTAACTTTGCAAACAAATTAAGAACAAAACCAGTTAATTAATTCAATTTGCCAGAATTTACTTTTTGGATTGCACAGACGGTAAAATCCATCCGATAGTGCGAATTTACTGAATGTTTTTTTATCACTTTTTCGTGATTTTCTCGAAATTGGCTGCAACGATTTTCTTTAAACGTTGAACACTATCTACACATTAATTCTTAACACTTTTATTTGCCATATTTTTCTACGGAACAATAAGCAATATGCTTTTCTTAAAGTACCGCTAAAATAACTTGTGACTGATGAAGTCCCGAAAACAAAACTTTTGAGACAAACAAATAATGCGAAAAATAAGATTCAAATAAAGGTTGTACAAGAACAAAAATATGTTCCTGATCAAAATGATGCTCTGTTGATAAAGTCTGCATTTATTTAGTCTGGTGCCACGATTTAGGAAAAAGAAATCTGGTACAAAACAATCAACCTTCATTCCTTTATTGTATAATTCATTTGCAAATAAACGGTTAGTGGACATGTAGTACAGATAAATAATGGAGGTGAGCATTATACTATTTACCTAAATAAGATTACTTTGTATGGGAGCAAGCTCTCTATCAATCCAGTAGCAATACTTGTGATGGCAATTTGCAGGACAATTTGTCTCAGGATAGAACACCCTTATTTGGAAGAATATTTTAAATCGGTATTAAATATAATAAATAAATGTAACTTAATAAGAGAGAAAATAACTTACTTAATTTTAGAGTCAAAATTAGCCTTCTTTAACAAATAATTCAATAATTAATACAAGACATAAAAAAAGATAGAGCTAAGGAACAAATATAAAATTTTTCCTTTTTCTAACTGCTTTAAGAATGTAATTGTTGTAGATGAAGTTTATACTAAAAAATTAGGACTATTCTTATAAAACAAACAAAAAAAATACAAATTTTACATTTTAGTTGAAATAAAAAAAGAACAATAGTTAAAAACGAATAAAATTAAAGTTTCTGAATTAACCGCCAGGTAACAGCACTTACTTAATCTAGAATTTGTAGTAGTTCAAATAATTGCCGCTAGAGAGCATAAGCTTCTAGGTATATAGCATTGTAGTTCCAAAATTCGCCACCCGATCACAGCGCCATCCTCTGATGTAAAAAAAATTTCAATAGTTTAAAATGTGTCTTTGGGAAGGGACGGGAAGTGGTTAGCGTAATGGACCCCAAAAAAATCTTTGGAAGTAGTGACACCTAGTGACAAACTATATAACCATAAATAAAATTGATTTTTCAGTAGGTGTTGTTATCTGGTGGCCATGTTTATAACTACAAATATACTAATTTTAATTAGTTAATTTATTATATTTACAGAAAACAAAAAAATATCTGTGTGAAACACTCACACAAGTTTCTCTTACTCCAGTTTTCAAAATATTGTAATCCACAGACTTTATAGTTTGTATACCAAATTTAATAAAATTCGTCGGTGTTTTTATGGAAAAATCACAAAAACAAAAAATTACTTAGATGTACATTTTAATTGAAAAAAAAAAAGCGTACACTTCATTTTTAAGCTAGAAATAAATGAAAATAATAATTATATTAATGTATATATTAATAAAATTAAAACAATTATTTTTTTTCTACATTATATTTCTTGCACAAGCTATTAAGATAATTCTTGGCATATTATTTGCCAAAATATTTTTCTGGAATAATGCTTGATATGATACTTTTCCCTCCTTTCTTTTTCAGAAGAGGGTTCAGACTTTTTACATTTGTTTTACAGCTAGAAGCTATAGAGGGCTGCGAATATTAATATTATCGTATGTAATAACTTAGATAAGAAATTTAAATGAGAAATTTAAGACTATTGAAGGATAAATTCAAATGAAGGAAAAGGATTGTGAGTTTCGGTCTTTTTAAAAAAATAAAAAAACCTAAGTCTTGCCAACGTTTCGACAAATATATTCTCTTTTTCAAGGCATAAAAAAAAAAAAATAAAAACTATTAAATAATCTTCAAAACATATCAAACTTGAAAACTTATGTAAAATTTTGGAAATAAAAAGTTGAGAACACCTCAACAACACAGGGAATAGTGAACAAATAAAAATTTATTTAATATAACCGCGGATATTGAGGTTTGAACTCATAAACATACTTAAAGAACCCAAGGACCAAATTTCACCGCCACACAGAACAGTAGATACAATAACTGATTCGTAAAGTTTCATTTTACTCTCCCAACTATCACATTTGCACTTAATAGGTAACTCGAGTATCTCTAGGTATTATTAAACTTGAAATATAAATATTTAATATTTTACCTATTATAGCTTCGTTAAAGATTGAGTGCATAGGCGCACAATCTGGGTAAGTAAACTTGGTCATGGTCTAAGACATGAATTTGATTTCATAACTTCATCTGAAATAACAAATTATTCAACTTATTGTTCTAGTAGGTGGAAATCGATTAAAAAAAAAAAAATTATAATAATTCAAGTGTTCAATGAAAACTGAGAATATAAACTATAACTGTAGTTCACATAATTATTGGAAATTCTAGGAAATGTTTGTTTGACAAGTAAAATATATTGTACGTGTACATTACATAGATAGGTCAAACATACACAGTGTCCACAAAGTTTTCATTATTTTTATTTTTCATTCAAAAGAGGATCAATGATCAAGTTTCCAAGTTTAAACTAAAAATATATAAATTATATATGTATAAAAAGACAAAACAAAGCTTTTCATGATATAAACTATAAATACTACACAAATACTATAAGAATATAAATATAAATACTATAATTACACAAATACTATAAAAATACTACACACAAAAGATATAAAAACAAATAATAAGTTAGATATTATTCACGTAAAATGCATTTATTATCGAATATTTGATTAATCAAGAGTATAATATACTTTTTTACTTTATTAACAAATTTTGGAATGTCCATATTAAACATATCCAAGTCAATGTGGAAATTTTCTCTAAAAAATTAATTTCTAAAATCTCTTAAAAAAATGATCTCTACAAACCCCTTCTTTACTTTTGGAGAATTATTTTACACAACGCTATAAAATATTCTTAGAGGCAGCCATTCATATTATTCTCAGGAATTTATAACACACGTGTTACACAGACACACGTGAAATTTAGTAAAAATACAATCTTTATATATTAGTGAATAAGACATCCAGCCGTTTTATCAGTAAAAACGACTTATGTATATAGTAGCAATCAGATATATCTTCATTCTTAACACTCACTCAGTGGTTGTGTGTTACATAAGTGGTTAGGACTTCTTGAATGGCTGGTGAATTGTCTCATATATCTCAGAAATCCACATAATTCCAACAAATTCTCAAATCACCAGTAATATACTGGATAAATTTACAACAGTACAATTTAGTAATCAAACTTTTAGAGATACTGTTCTGATCAACTGTACACATAGGTTGTGCTATAAATGTGAACTTTCATTATTTTCCAAGGCGCTTTTATTTCAATAATGTGTCCCTCACAAAAAAAAAGACTTATAACAAGAAAGAGGTAAGAGAAACAGTGTTCTAGTACTATTTGCGCTAAATTTTTAACATCATTCCTGAAAAATATTATTCAAAATAGTTTGGTATGAAAAACTGACAAAACACGGCTAACGGTACTTTGATTAAAACATTCTTTCCTACAGTTTAAGACTGACAGATTTTTATCCCTACGCTTGACCTTCGAAATAAATAGAATAAATTAAATTCTATTAAACTTCTATTAAACTGGCACAACCTAGTGACAGAAAAACAATGCAATTCTTCTATCAGGTTACGCCAGTCACATCAGTTTATGGGACCAGCAACCCTTCAAGATATAAAAAATTGGTTTTCTAAATGCAAAGATTGACCTGCATCTTACATAAATTCTATAGCTATTTTAGTAAATTTGTAAATAATATAACAATGTTATTCTTACTTAATAACTGTATTTTTTGCAATATTATTCTTTCTTAATAGCTGTATACTAAATAACTTACAAATATAACTATTAATTTTATAACAATCATAAAGTGTTACATTTATGTCGCAAATATATGTATTTATTCCGATGTATGTATACAACTAATATTTATGACAAGGTTCTGGTCAGACCTGTGCTTACCTATGCTGCTCCATGTTGGAGTATAGTGAGTGAGACCAACCTGAAGAAATTGCAAAGGGTGCAAAATAAGTTTTTAAGGTATGCCATTGATGCTCCCAGATATACCCCAGTTAAACTCTTGCACGAAGAAACAAAAATAGAATTTATAAAAGAATTGTTAAAGGAAATATGTACAACTTTCTTTCTTAGTACAGCTTATAGTGAAAATAAAACAATCAAAAATATAGGATGTTACAATACAAATTCTCATTTAAAACATAAGAGAATTAAAAATATAATATGCCCACCACATCAATAAAGAGACTACTATAGAGCTGGGTTTTTTCCTAGTCATTTTTCCCAGCACCACACTGTGAATTATATATTATGTGGTAGAGAATTTGGTGAAGTGGTAAAAATGAAAATCTGGTACACTTATCATTGTAAATATGTAAATATCTGACAATAAAATATTATTTTATTTATTTATTTAATATTTATGAACTTATAAGTCTATAAGTTACAAAAATTAAAATTTAAGATTGATACTGGTCCGAACTGAATCCATGTATAATACTGAAGGGAAATTGATGATGGAGTCTAGTTTCTCAAAACTATTTCATTATTGAAGCTTTTTCGGTGTTTACTGCTTTCATTCTCAAATAATATACACTAATTGTTCAAACGAGACAAAAGCAAATAAAATATGCTTATAAAAACAAAAATAAATAAAATATTAAAAAATATGATAAGCATATGGTAATATAGATGATATATAACAATAAATAGTCAGTAAGGAGAGTACACTGTCGTCCGGAGGCCGGCAGTGCACTGAGAAGGCTCCGGGCGCTAGTGACCATAGATGTTGACGCGCCTTAAATTAAAAAAAAAAATTTGTATGAATCAATATTATTATTGTTTTCATATTTCATATTAACATAAAGCTTAATATTCATTGTTTTTTTCTCTTTTTAAAAAAATAGTGTATATTCTATGAGAATGAAAGCAGTAAACCACCGAAAAAGCTAGGATAATAAAATTTAAAAGTTCTTACAAAAAACTGGACTGCATAATGTATAAATAAATTTCCCTTCAATTTTAAAATATGTTCCATGTTTTCTTAAAACATATTTAACTCGCTGGCTATTAATTGAGCATGAAATTACAAAATTTATAAAGCTGATTTCCGAAAAATTAGAAGGAAACTAGTTTCAAGAAAAGCCTGCGTTACAATACCTTAATATTATATGGGAATTAGATCAGCAAAAACAAGCATGCCATGCTGAATAAAATTGCTGAAACCAAAACACATATTACTAATTAATGTTGATAGTAATAAATTACAAAACTCACGGTGGGCTTAAAAAAAAAAGCTGTTTAATTCTGCAGTTAATTATATTAAACTAACGACATTTCTGTAGTTAAAGGGATTATGAAGGAATAACAAATTTTGAGTCCAATAGGATTACTTCCATGGATATCTATAACAAAACCATTGTTGGAATACTAAGAATATTATACGAGCTGTATAAGTGGGATCAACATCTGTTTTAAATATTTGATAGTGATTCAGAATTAAATAACAAATTATTTCTGTTGGAATTTTTTTTTGTAAAAGTACTTTTATTAGTAGTTTACAATTGTAAGAAACCAAAAGATATGAGTTTGTATTACCCGTCAAAAAATAGAAAGAAGAAATCTTCTTCACATCTTGTATAGGATGTAAACTCGTAACTACCATAACCAAAACTACAGAGTTTTCTTCCACAAACACAATTTTCGTAAGACTACAACTTGAACAACCGTCTTCACACGTATGAAAAATAACGGAAAGAAGAAAACGGATAGATTTTTTTAAGGAGTGAGAAGTTTTTCATACATATCTTGTTCTTTCAATCGGGTTTAGTTATGCACCCATATTATTACCAATTTTCTTTTCATAAAAGAGCTTCATTTCCCTTACAGATACTAGTAGTATGTAACATCAGTATGCATGAGTTATGTTACCGAATTCAATTTTCATATCCTAATTTTTATTATTATTATGAAAATTAGAAATTCTTACGACATCTAAATATAAAGAATTGAAATTATATCTACACTTTGAAAAGATTTACTATTTTCCTTTATTCTAACAAATAACCTAAGGGAAATAAAAAAAAAAAGAACCACCCATAACTAGGATTTTATCCGCCCTCGCAGTGCTTCTTTTCTTGAATTCTGATCAGTTTCAGATTTTTGTCATCAACAGTCAAAGTGTAGTTAGTTCATCAATTTCCTGTATAAAATTTATTCTTGTAAAATGACTCTTAAAATCAAATTAAGCCACGGAATATTTTCTATCTAGATATATTTCTGCCACAATTGAATACATACATATTTGATTGCCAAGAGCTGTTTCTAATCAAAACCCAAAATTAACACTCTCCATAGAATGGCCAAGATAACGGAAAAAAGTTAATTACATCACTTTATACAAAGAGAATAACTAATCTGTAAAAGTATTATAATATAAAGAAAATTACGCTTCTTAGCCAGCTGAAATTGTCTCAGAAGTTCATCCATTAATGTCTACAATGTTGACAGTAAGGTTTTAGCAAAGCAGTCTTTCAGAATGTGCGATTAGTACTCAAAACATAACATGGAGCACAAATGCTTGCCTCTGCATCCCTTACTTTTCTATGCATTCTTTTGATATCTTATTTCATAATTATACCCATACGGGAAATGTATAGCACTTTCTATTTCCTCTTCCGACGATCCACATCCACTCCCCTAATCCCTTCTTTGGAGTAAGTACTTAGCAATACATAATCTAAACCCTTTCTCTCTTAATACTACAGAATCCATCATTTTGTTTGCTAACACAGCATTATTAAATTCAATTTTATTCTGTTTCTCCCCTGCTTTTTAATATAATTATGCCCAAGGACATAGGGTGTAACCTAGAAATTCCATTTTTGTGATTATATTTGCTCCCTATAAAAATTTGGAATGGTCCAGAATCTTCATTCCTATATTCAATTTTAATTTCTATATCTGTGCCTCCATTCTTACTATCAAATTGAACTGGTTTTATTCCACTTACCTTACTTTCTCCTGACGACATTTCTATATCCGGTGGTATACCTATTTTTTCCTTTACGATTTTCACCCATATTTAAATAAAATTACTTAACTTACAATTTACACTATCTACACTAAACTTTAATACACAGATATGTACATAATTATATATACAATTCAAGAAAGAAATTATAAATAAAATAAAACACCAATTAAGAAAATACTGAAGGAAAAATATAATACACAAAAAACTAGAAATTAAAGAATTAAAATAGAATAGCCTGCGTTTAAACTACACTAGCTTAGAGTGAACTTTGTGATCCGCTTTCTATGAATGCAAAACACAAACTATTCTATATCTTTTTCATGTTTTAAATGTTATGAAACAAATTCTGTTTTTGTTTGGGGAGAGAGAAAAATATGAATAAGAACATAACTAAGAAAGTATCTTTATTCATACAAAACATAATATTAAATAAATTAATCATTTTCAATAAATATATAATTTTCCATTACCATAAAAAACGATTCTTCTCTTTAAAAAACTAACTAAAGCAAACTTCATAGAAAACAAATTCATGGAAAACAATATAACAGAATTGTAATATTAACTAACTTGAAAATAAGAAAGAAGGAATGATATTAACAAGTTTATTTAATTTATAACATACCAAATATAATTAATGTAATTGGTAAAACCAGGAAACATTCCCAAAGTGTCTTTCCAGTGAATTTGGAGAAGAGAAACCAAATTAATCCTACAACCACCACTTGAACGAGTATATTTAGGATTAAAAGTCTGTAACATTAAAAAAGTAATTATTAAGTACTGCATGATTGAGATTATAATTTTTTTTTTTTTTGAGTATGTAGATAATGAAGAATGGATGGTCAAGTAATTGTCAATATTTGGTGTGCAAATTGGAGAAGTATTCTATTCTTACATATATTATTACTCTTAAATGATCAAGTTCTCATAGCTTAGGTATCACAGCTTTGGCAGACGTAAGATGTTTTGGATCAGGAGGATATTCTCCCGAAATCTGGCAAATACTAAAACCAGAAAGGACAATATTTTCTTCATCAATGAAAGAATATTCATGTTTCACTGCCTTCCAAATGATCTGCTACTTGATGATGATTCATAGGTAAGAATTGCAAGCCATAAATGAAAATGCACATCTAAATGCACATCCAAAATATAATATCAAAGACATTAGGCTTTCAGCAAAGCAATCTTCTTCAAACACGAAATTTTGACATAACAGTAAATTCTTATTAATTTTAAGTAGATCGTATAACATATTGAAATGACAGAGGGAAGCCGCCTAACGTCGCCCATGCACCAGAACACCCCAAATGAATTTTCCCGGAAAAATGTTACAAATAAAAGTAACTCTTTTGATTTACATATGATTAATCGATACATCAAGTTTAAAAAAAAAAAAATCGTTGGAGCTACACAAAACTGAAAAAGCAATTTAGTTTTCAGTTTTGAATAGCTCGCTCCTGTAAAGGGAGTTTTTCGAGAAAAAACAAAACAAATCAGAATGAAGTAATATGTACAATTATTAGATATTAGACGGTCTTAAAACTGATTAGTAGCGGCAGCAATGGATGGAAATATAGCGGATGTGGATCGAACAAGAATGACAAACAGAGCTATCTGATTTTCTAATTATTTTAATGGATAACTTTTTTTTATTTTATTAATATATGGAAATATATTTCATTAACGTAGGGAAGCAAATATTATCAAGGCCAAATTATATAATTAAATATTTCTCGCTACCGTTTATAAATTGTAATTGATGTGTTTATAACTATTTATATTTTCTGCTATTGATTCAGCTTTAGAAAGCGATTTCTACGAAGATGAAGCTCATTGATAATTCTTATATGTGTCAAAACAACAGATATCTTTTAAAAAAAGAAAAGCATTTTCTTATACAACAATCTATGATAAACTAAGTACCATATCAAGAGTAATTAGCGTCCCCAGAGTACCAAGGCTAAAATATATTAGTTTTAATTGCATTTGTACACAAATGAATTATTTATACATGGCGTGAAATTTATTTAACTTCGCTATACAGAATTTTGTTGTTGCTAAAAATGAAAAGATTTACATTAAAGACTTGGCATCAAGTAAATTTGCATAGTTCGCGAGCATTTTAATCTTAAAACTTATTTATAAAAAAAAAAATTATTTCTCATTCTCCAAAAAGTTGAAGACGTGCTTCATTGCATAAACAAGGAGAAATATAAAATTTAAACACACACTTTCTTTAATCGCTGTTAGGAGATGGGGAAATAACAATGCAAAAAAAAAATATGTTTATAGAATTCGAGTTACAATGAATAAACAATTCTTTTGTTACTCAGTACTTTTGGAAATACAAAGACATTGTGAAAAATGAAAATTTTCACAGGAAATAAAAATAATTTATTATTCCCCGCTACTGAAACCATTGTTTATACAGGAATATCTTGATATGGGAAATGAAGGTCATCTACAAATATTCTAAACAAGTTTGTAATCGTACTTTCCCTCCATTGATGATGTAAAAACTTTAGTCATAAGTTGTAAAATATAGTCATGATTTTATAAGCTGACGACAATCTTATATGAAAACAATTCTAGCAAAAAATAAATAAATAAATACCAAGAATAAAGATAATAATCTACTTACATCTTATCCTTTTTCCTAGCATATTCCAATGAAGAAGGTTGTTCATTATGCAAAAATTGTCGGACACCTTTAGCCATATTATCAAAATAATCACACCAAACAAGTGTCGCTATATCCAATGAAAATTTCTCTTTATCTTCTTCACTAAGTCTGTTATGTAGTTCCATTGTTTTCTTATTGGAGAAAAACCATTCAGTAAAAATAAACGGCTCTAGCCGGGCAAGAGAATTATTAATATTTGTATGTAGTTTTCTTAATCTGTAAATAATTGTTTTTATTTATCACGACATGATTTACTAATGACTATAGAATAGTGTTTTAAGAGCTAATACTAACATCGGTCGACCTCCTGATACCATAGTTACAGTATCTAAAATATAAGCAGGTATCCAGTGGAAAATCAGAGCCGATAATTTGAATAAAAATATGGATGGAAGCAATTTTAGAGTTGGATACCAAACTGCACTTTTTAGTGGATATTTGTGCAGCAATTGATCCACTGCGCATGCAACTACATTCCATCTGAATGGCTTATAAGTACTTGATGTTAAATGGAAAATGGGTGTTTCACTAGGCCTGAAAATAAATTACTATTATTATTACAAATAAATCTTAAAAACTATAAAATAAAAAATTGAATTTTTTTTTTTAACAAACTTAGAAATTGCCGCATTCCATGCTCCCACGATTATACCATTAACAACTACATCAACTGGAATATAATCACAAACAAGTTTTGGATCAACTGGCAATCTACGGACAACACCTTTAACAGCACCCATCAGAAAACCTTGAGGTCCATTCTTTGAATTTGTCCAACCTGGAATAGGTTCTTTCCAAGCTGCCACAACTAAAACATAATTTATAAGAATACTTGATGTTTGTTTGCTTATTTTTCATTTTAATTATCAATAAATATTTACAAAAAATAATAAAATAAACATACTCATGCTGGGCCTGACAATACATGATGGAAATAATGTTATTGAATTGGTTACTTCTAGTTCGGCAAGAGCTTTTGTAAAAGTATATGTGTTAAGGTATTTCCCAAGAATTCTGTAAAAAAAAAAAAGTTGTTAATATCACTTTCTAGGAAAGATACAGAACAATAAACATTTCCTTGCTAATAATTTCTCAATACTGCTAAGAGCTCTTCTGAAAAAGCGGCATTATAAATATAAACTTTTTCATGCCTTCAATGAGAAAAAAAAATCTAGTATGAAATACTTACACAACTTTCTCTTATGGCAATTTACTAAATTGTAATTGACAAATTTCTTCAAACTTATGATTTTTTCTACATATTTGTATTAAATTTTAGATAAATGAGAGTATGTAAATTTAATAAAATGTCTTAAAATGAAACCATACAGTCACCCTCCCACAAAACTTCTATATAAATGAACTATCTTGGAAAAAAGGTGCCAATAAAAGTGATTGGTCTCTGCATTCATAGTTTGTGTAACAAATTTAATGAAGTCGGTGTTTTTATGGATAAAATTGTAGAAAACTGAAATAACTTTGGTAAAAACACCACTTCTGATCAGCCGATTTACTTCAAATTCAAAATTTTGACATCATATTTAGTACCAATTCATATTATTTAGATGACAGATTTGTGTAATAAATTATTATCTTGGTTTTTGTTTGCACTGGTTGGATTTGTTCTGTTCTATTAACTTAAAGAGGTTATTTTAACTTCATAATTCTAATACACTATAAATTATATTTTGTATGTAAATAAATTATTGTATTTAGAAAGACATTTTCAGTTTAATTTTAAGGAAAAAATTATAATTTTGCTAACCAAGGCTAACTCGGTCGCTGAAGCTTATATCCTGCTATTTAGCAATATATAAAAATAAATAAATAAATAAATAAATAAATAAATAAATAGAGGAAAACAAACTTCGCCCCCTCCCAAAAGCTCCCTTAAATGAATTTTCCCAGAGAAATGTTACGAATAAAAGTTGTAGCTCTTTGTCAGTCTAATTTAAATAGTTGGAGCCGTTTTCTAGAAAATCGCCAAAAAAAAACTTTCGTCGTTCCGGTTTGAGGAATTTTGACAGCAAGTTCCTATTTCGGCAATTTTCAGGTTTTTAGCTGTGCTATTCACAGACACATATATACACACATACACACACACACACACACACACAGTCTCACACATTTAACACGATTCCAGCAATTCCTCTAAAAGCAGTTAGAGAAAGTAAAAAAACTGATCAAATACAAATTGTTTATAAACGAGGCAAGTGTAGCAGAAATTTACAAATCAGAACCTACTGCCAACTTAGTAAAATTATACTAGGCTATAACCTAGAAACAAACAAATTGGTTTATTTACTGTGGAGTCTTCTCTTCTAGCTCTTCATCAGGAGTATTTTCAACAAGTTCAATAACTCTATCGGCACTTTCAGGTACTGGATATAATTGTTCATCAACTCTCAACAAATGTGAATTCACATATGCACTAGATACGTGCAGTAATACCTAAACAAATAAAAGGAAAAATTAAAATAAAAATTTATCAACTAAAAAAAAATTATTTTTTTTATTTTAATATTTAGAATGCGAAAATAATAACGTATTACATTTAAGTTTTTAATGGCTTTACAAAGTTCCACAATTCTCCTGGTGCCTTGCAGATTAATTTTCACGGTATATTTTAAGTTTGCCTCAAAATCAAGAGTTGCTGCAGAATGTAGAACAATGTTTATATTATCAATTAACATCTGCCTATCGTTGTTTGATAATCCCAAATTTTCTTCACCAACATCACCTTGTACGGCTATTAATTTATTAAAAATATCTGATCCTTTTTCTTCTATTAACACTGAAAATATCTGAAAAAAATAATAAGTGTTGTGGAGCAATATCTTTTTAAAGATTTTAAATATCACATTAATGGACTACAATTTTTTTACTAAAAATTTAGGAAACCAAAATTAGAAATCATGAATTTGCAAGAAGTGAATGAAAAATATAAGGTCAGCAATTAACTATGATGAGTTGACAAATAATTACAACCAATAGATTGCTCGACAAGAAGAGAAGATTTAAAATTACCGGATTTTTTATATATTCTTCCAGCCTTGAGGAAATTTCCTTTCCTTTTTTTGGACGGACTAATAGATAAATTTTATTTATCTCAGTTGTTCTCAACAATTTTTCAACTAGGGCAATCCCCACAAATCCAGTTCCACCAGTTATGAATACATTTTTTCCCCTGTAAAAACTTTGAACGTCTCCTTCTGGCATTTCTAAAAAAAAAAAACCGACATCAAAAAGAATGAATATAACAAAATTAATAAATAACAAGAAAGTTTATAAATATGAATGTTAAGTAAGAAATGCAAAGTAAACAGTATTGAAAACAATAAAAACTGAAATTACATATATGCAAATGTTCACAATAAAAATTGTAAAAGCAATAAAAATTCATTACAAAATATCTAGCTTTATATCTGGTGCTTAGAACTATTTGACAAATTTGTATAGAACAGATGATAAGGAAGCACTTAAAGCTTTTGTGCTTAAAGAAAAACATTCGTTCTACAATTTCTAACAATCTGATGAAAAACACAATTCGACTTATTGCATTTCTCTACATCCAAATAAAATTTTTTTCTAATTTAGAATTATTAAATCACACTTAATACTCTCCTTGACAATATTTATTAACAGCTCATGAGAATCCTCCTAAAATTTCTTGGATAATTTTTCATATGAAAGTGCTCACCAATTTGATATTTCAAGTTTAAAGAACATTCATTGAATATTCACTCATATGCAATGTTGGATAACATATGAGATTTTATCCGTTGAAGCATACTTCTTACATAAATCAGACAGTTTCTGATAGTCCCATCTTCAAGAGTCTGCTTCGTAAAGAAACGTTGACTTTCCGTCAAATATTAAACACATTTGACTCAATAGTCAGTGTATAAGTGGACACAAGCTTTGTAAGTTGTACATTTAGTTTTTCTTGATGAACTTCGACACTGATAATGGAGAAAAATCCGAAATAACAATTAATGAAAAGAGGCTTGCTGGTTCAGATAAAATATCAGATCCATCATTAATAAAGAAAATCATTGAAGCAATTATTTAAAAAATAATTTGAGAAATGGTGAAAAAATTCAGTAAAATGGTCCTTACAGATAATTGATTACAAAATATTTTCAGGTTGGACTCACTCCCCTATCAGAAAATCTATTTGGAAATTATTCTTTTAAAATCAAGCTGATCACACATATTGTCACTGTGTGGAAGCTAAGAATCATAAATTAATATAACATAGGAAATGAATAAACGAAAGAAAAAAAAATACGAATTACACTTTGAAAAGTTCGTATTTTTATTAAAAATAACAACCTTGATTCAGTTCAAAACTGGAAAAATCTCAACGCAAAGTTATATAGTAATTGTAAATAAGATGCAATACTTAAGTAAATAAATATTTTCCTTAAACAATTATTTTTTTCTAAATTAAATATTCTATTGTTCAAATATTAAAAGTTATTGATTATTAAAAAAAATATTATTTATAAATATTTATTTGCTCGACCTTGATAATTAAACAAACACAAAATACCAACGTTTGTGTACCACTTTATTGAATATGGACTTCACTTATTACAAAATTTGTCAATGGACTTCACTTATTACAAAATTTGTAAAAACAAGTATAACTAAAATTTATTTACTCTTGCAATTGAAAAAGTAAAAAAAGAATGATTATCAATAATAAATGTTTGTTATGACCAATATGGAAATTGAGAGAATAAAACAAATTGAATTTTAATTGATTTTACTCATATTATCTTTCATTAATACATTAAAGCAAAGATAAAGAACTATTTGATAAATTGTTATCCGAAAATAAAAAACTAAAAGTGATATTTGTTCAAAATGCAATCATTCATTTAAATAAATTATTTTATTTAAACGAAATGAATAAAGTAAACCTCTCTGAACTATATTTGCATGCATAAACATAAAAATACGCTCTGATTGAAAAGTTACATGTTCTGAATTCACCTTTCTTTTTTTGTACATCATTGTATACAACACTGAATACCATTAAACAATACATCCTCTGGCTATGAGTAAGAGAAAGTTTTAAAATAAATGGAAAAGTAAATTAACTCTTTCCGATAATATTCCTAGAAATATGAATTTATAGCTAGAGTAGAATAATCTTGATTTCCTTTTCTTTTTTTGGAAATGAGTAAATTATAGAAAAAAAAAAAGCAATTTTTTGTAAGAATTTAGAGGTCGACATAATCTCTGAGCAAAAAAAAAAAAAATGTATCCTTCATTGCTTTCTTAACCGAAAAAATGGACTAACAGTGATTATGCAATAATCCTAACATAAACCTAACTGGCATTGAAGGGAGTAATAATTTACTCAGATTGAATCCTTGTAGAGATACAATATTCTTATCAAGGTAAAAGAATGAACGTTCTCATTTCAAATTAATGACAATAAATTAATGACGATATTCAAATAAGGCATACGCTTTTTCATTTCAATTTTTAATGACAAATGCTTGGTCAAATAGTGTTCGGAAACCTAAGTTTCCAAAATTTAAACATTTTTACCTTTATTATTGCTTTTAGATAATCACCTGATAACAGATCTTACTTCGTTCTGTGCTAAAGTATAATTATTTACATTTCTTTAACAAATATATCAATGAACCATTCTTATGAAACACATAACCAAAAATGGGTCATACAAAAACAAACATCAAAACCTGATTTCTAGGGAGATAAAGAGATGGGGAGGTAGCCATCTTGATCCTATATTATTCCCTATAGCTTAATTCAAAAATAAAAAAAAATTGTCTCGGCAAATAAAAGCTAAATCCCTTCTATGATTGTAAACGTTTACACTTTAAAAATTGAAAAAAAATTAATTATTTAGTTATTCAACAAAATTATCATTTCTATTCCTTCTACGAATTATGAAAAACATTAAACAAATTTAAGTAGAAAGAAAACTTACAAATTTCAAAAGATTAAAATTGGAAAAGAAACTTACCGGGTAGGCGTAACCTTTGTCTCGCTTTAATAAATCAATCAGTTGACTGTAAAAACAAAATACATTTTTTATAGTTCCAATTTCCAAAAATATAGAATGAAAAAAATAACAAAATGCTTATACCTTTATGAAATATATTGTAAAAGTACGAATGCTTCCTATCAAGAAACTACTAGCGCCGTTAATATACTGACAAGAGTTTGTTTTGAACAGGAATTAATTAGAATCACCTAGCAAAGAAGGTGGGGCTGTAGAAAAAGAGGGGGTGAGTTGATGACGTCTTGGCTTTGTGACTGGCTGGAATAGATAGGTTAATGTTTTGTTTACATTTAATATTTGCTTCAGACTCTAATTTAAACACTCAATACTTTACGAATTGAGTCAAATCATCCACATAGTAAGCAGAAGTTTCATTAGAGAAAAAAAATGTGATGTGAAACACCAACACAACTTTCTCTCACTACAAATATAAACTGATATATTCTTTAAACTTTGAATTTCTACTAAACGTCTTAATAAAATATATGCAGTTAGGTGGTGGGAGTTATGGTCGTTTCTAGTACGTAATGTTTCCCACTTTTGCAGAAAAATGTTTTAAATAAAAGTGATAGGTTTATAAGTCTGCAGTTACCATTTCAATTTAATGTGGAAATCATCTGAGCCTTTTTTTTTCAGAAAATCACAAAGAATTCAGAAATCTATTCTGTAATAGTCGCATTTCCGCTTAACCAATTTTCTTTAAACTTGGAAATCTAGCAATACCTTTAATTTAGAAAAAGTGCTATACCTTAATATCAATATAGGTGGGAGAGTAGTATATCGTCCAGGGCACTTTAGCAAAAAAGATAACAATAGCAGCACCAAAAAATCAACTTTCCTGAAAATGATTTCAAAATAAATGGATAGGTATTTAGGTCAACTATTGGAAGCAATTTCTAAAATAAAGTAACGTAAAGTCATAGTTTAGTTGAAGGTTATTTCCTGAAACTTCATGTCCGATGTGTTGATGGTATCTAAATGGAATTTTAAGTTAGAGCTTCCTGCCATTTTTTGTTTTTGAAATGTTTCTGCACAACCATATCAAGCATGAACTTAAACAAATTCGCACTCGAGGATCCCTCAAAACAATGTGAAAACTCAATTTTGAAACGTTAGCCATATTTCTTCTTCCAGTAAGAGAAAGTAGAAAGCGTTCAGCTTAAACGATGATCTATCTGTATAATTACTGCTTTATTATCCAGTAGAAGGTATGCAGTTTCGATAGAATTAAATTTGGATTTACTTTATAGTTGGCACTTTTAAAATAATCACAAATTTATTGAAAGTTGTAGTTGGCTGTTAATAATAAAATAAATAAAATATTCACCCTTTAAACTATCACTTGCTTTATTGAATCTGGAGAATAATTGATTGCTATCTATTCCCTATATTTAAAGTCCCAGGCTTTTTATTATAACAAATCGTTGTTTTTACAATTATTTATCGATGAATGAAAACCACAGTCCGGAAACTCCTCCAAAATTACATTATTTTTTTTTAATACAAACTTGCAAATAAAAATTGGGAAACCCATACATTGTGGTAACCTCAATGATGCCCAGATGGAAATCAAATTTGAATTTATTCCATTTTGTTTCTGAGTTATGCCAAAGCTCGAGACAGACCAATTCTAAACAGTATCTTCGAATTTTGATTGCCCAAATGTGTATTTTCTTGAGTCACTATTCCGATGTCTTTTTTTCACGATAAACGGTCTTTTCTAGCATTAAAACTACCCAGCAATATTCCATAGTCATTAATAGATTCCAATGTTTCTCCAATATCCGTCCTTCGAGATAATAATGGTAGTTAAATATAACCACAAGGACAGTTCATTAATAAAAAAAAAGGGTAAAAAAATGGAGTTATCCTTCGTTAAGAAACTAGTTAGAAAGCAAAAAAAAAAATACTTGAGTTAAAAAACATTTGTTGTTTCAACGTTGCAATGTTGAAAAAACTGTGTCTGAAATCTTTTTTGCTTTTGATGTGGTTTCCCTTGAACGATTTCGATTCACGTCAGTGGAATTCCCTCCCATGGAAAATTCCAAAAATAATTATATTACATATGAATAAAACTAGTTGAAATATGAAGGGAACAGGACATTTTTGAGTTGAATGGTGCTGTTAAAAATTTTTGTTGAAAATATGACACACATACACACACATATATACATATATACAGGGTGACCAGAGTTATATGCTCCACCAACTTTTTTTTTAAACGGCGGGAAATTTCGAAAAAATAGAAAACACGTATTCAATCATTTTTAGTCTAGTTTATTTTCAGTGATTGATCCATTTTTTTATACCCCAATATCCCGAGATACAGCATCCAACTTTTTTTTTTCAAATGGAACATTATATTTTTTTTTGCATATTTTTATAGTACTTGAGCCTCTAAAAAAAAAAAATTTTAAAATCGGTTAGGTTTTTCAAAAGTTATGGTAATTTAAAATATGAAAAACAAATTTCAGTTTAATGTCAAAATTACCTTATTTTTTCTTTAAAGAAGCTCTTCAAACTGGGCACCATCAACGGATAGGCAAGCCAAAGCTCTGGACTCCCACGCTCTGTTTGTAGCAGCACTTAGGTGGCAAAGTCAACATCTAGGCAGGCTAGAGTTATTCGACGTTCCAGATCTTCGACTGAAGCACGGGATTAAGGTTACTGTACACTTTATTTTTTAGATATCCCCACAAAAAATGCACAATTTTATGGACTGATGAATCAAGTTTACCAACAATGGCCTTCTTAATCGTTGGAACTTTAGAATATGGGCTGAAGAAAATCCACAAGTTACCTTCGCCACACGCCATCAGGTTGTTTTTTCTACAAACGTTTGGTGTGGAGTTTTAGGAAACCAACTAATCGGCCCATACTTCTACAGAGGGAACTTAACTGGTGAAAGGTATCTAACTTTTTTAAGAGACATTTTGCCAGTTCTGCTTGAAGATGTTCCTCTAAAACGTCGGCTAGATATGTATTTTCAACAAGATGGTTGCCCGGCACATAATGCGAGAGTTGTTCGACGTTACCTGGACAGAAATTTCCACGAAAAGTGGTTAGGAACTCATGGTCCGATCCAATGGCCACCTCGATCTCCGGACTTAACCCCAATGGACTATTTTTTGTGGGGATATCTAAAAAATAAAGTGTACAGTAACCTTAATCCCGTGGCTTCAGTCGAAGATCTGGAACGTCGAATAACTCTAGCCTGCCTAGATGTTGACTTTGCCACCTAAGTGCTGCTACAAACAGAGCGTGGGAGTCCAGAGCTTTGGCTTGCCTATCCGTTGATAGTGTCCAGTTTGAAGAGCTTCTTTAAAGAAAAAATAAGGTAATTTTGACATTAAACTGAAATTTGTTTTCATATTTTAAATTACCATAACTTTTGAAAAACCTAACCGATTTTAAATTTTTTTTTTTTTTTTTTAGAGGCTCAAGTACTATAAAAATATGCAAAAAAAAATATAATGTTCCATTTGAAAAAAAAAAGTTGGATGCTGTATCTCGGGATATTGGGGTTTAAAAAAATGGATCAATCACTGAAAATAAACTAGACTAAAAATGATTAAATACGTGTTTTCTATTTTTTCGAAATTTCCCGCCGTTTAAAAAAAAAGTGGGTGGAGCATATAACTCTGGTCACCCTATATATTTAAAATTAAATACTATCTTTAATCTTGATTATTTTATCTATTGATCCGTCTGAGGAAAATCAGCACAAGCTTGCGGGCACCAAAAATTTTGTAATTTTTTAAATGATCTTATTATTTTATAATAATTTTTTGTCTCAATCTTGGGATTTGTAACACAAAGTCCTCCACTCTTGGCATATTTCTTAAATTATTATGGACGTTTTGACCCTAAGCCTTTTTGTAGTATTGTTGTTATTTTACGATTTACAATTATTGCAGACATTTTGCTATTTACTTATTGTGCAATAATTGCAAATAAGAAATTAACAATATCACGAAAAGGGTAATGATGACCTCTTAAAAGTTTTAACGTCCTCAATAAATTAAGAAATATTACACACAAAAAGTTATTAATTATATACTCACCAATCCATCAATATAATTTTTTGTATATTAAAAAAGAATTGCTGTAAAGTATTATATATAAAAAAAAAAGAAAAAAAAAGTGAATCAACAAGTAATTTGTGTTCTTTTTCATATTTAAAAGTAATGCATGTCTTCCCTAGCTAATCTTTCAAGTGAATTCTGCTTATTTCCAACATTCAATTAATCTCGGTGATCCTTTTCTTCAAAATACAAAATGTAACAGTGAGAATGCAGGAGGTGTGTATGCTATCTGGCAGTCACTCAGTAGTAGGTTAACAATTTTTACTTGATTCAAAGCCTTGGGATGAAATTTGGAATAGATCTTTAAAGCCATGTATGAGAATTTTTTAAAATATATAAAAAAATATTTGGATCAAATAAAATTATAAAAAAATAAATAAATTGCCGATAAATGTAATAAATTTAGCAAATTTCTCATTTCTCTGTGACAGTTCATAGACATGGCTTTTTAAAATCATAATAATGAAAATATATTTTAAAAACTGAAGACCCATAATTATTTATTTCATTTTTTTTTTTAATGTACAAATTAAAAAAGTAAACTTGCTAATTCGAAGGTTTTATCAACAATTCATAATGGAATGTAATTGAGGTTCTGCTTCCTCACAAACTAATTCTGTTTATGTCCCTAATAGAGATACATGCCCAAATATCATGGGGAATAAATCAGAACCCACCATACAGCTGTTATTATATTTAATGCCTACCTGAAGAACTACTAATGGCACCACATACACTAGGCAGAGAATAAGGTTAAAACTTTCCGAACTTGAACCAAAAAAAATAATAGGGATACGCGATAAAAACACTTTACTATTCCAGTCACATAAGCGCAAAGCTGTCTGTTTGTCTCCATTGAGGGCATTGATGTTAGTTTCTTCTCCCTAGAAAACAATCCTAAATTGCAGAGAGCAAATAATGAATGTCATGTCTGCTTGTAAAAGGATGGTATAACAATGGATTCCAGATAATTCAGAGATCCAAGTCAATGAAGTGATAGTATGTCTAAGTCTAGGGAAATAGCCTTATGCTCGTACCTCAGCGACTATTAATAACAGAAACGTATTATATGCGCCTAGAATTAAATTTCAATAATGATACCTTTATCCTTGGTTAAAGAGAAAGAATTACAAGTATTGGTATTAAACATTAGAAACAAATCTGACCTGCTCCCACCGCGATTAATCATAAAACAAAACAAAAAAGGTTTAAAATTGTATTTTACTTTATTTACAATGGTATTTAACAAATTTTTTTTCTTTTAATAAAATGAGCACATAATATATTTCACATAATTTTCTCTTATTTATATGTAAAATTTACTATTTAAATTAACGAACACCTTATGCTAATTTATTTAAAAAGAAATGAAAAAAACTACCAACTTTAAATATGAAATCCACATTAAATTGCAATCACTTTTCATTAAAATGAATTTAGGGCATAAGGCACATTGTGAGTCTTATTCTATTAGAAACTGTAACAAATTTTATTTTATATATATATACTATTAACAAAAACTATTTACAAAAATCTACATATTAAAAATTTCTAAGTACTTCCATTTGACTCTGGACGGAATACTCGTCATCATTTAAAAAAAAAAAAATATTTTTTTTAATTTTTTTTTTAAATAACATATTTATATATCTCACATAAATCCATGTTGGATTTGTGTCATTCTAACAAAATAAAATTTAAATAATTATAATATTATAAACATGGTTTCGATTCCCTTTTATAAAATTTTCATTTGCATAAGATAAAAAGTAACAAATTAGGTCATACAAATTTCGATGTTTAAACATTTATCTTTTTACTTTATCATTACTTTAAATATGAATAATTGAGCAAAACCTCAAAAAGGAATCTAAATTCTACAGTGTCATGTTTTGCTATAAAATGCATTTTTCAAATATGACAATTAAATGTTCATAAATAATCTTGTATCAGCAAAATTAAAAAATTAAACATTATTTCCTTTTATTGACTAAAGTGCCAAATATTTTCCTATATATTTGTACTACATTGTCCTTTCGTTTAAAAAAAAAAATATATATCGTTGCTGGGAGGGGGGATGGCAGATGTATAAAAATATTTTTGACTATTGGTATAGTAGTTACGAATTATCACCAGTGAAAGCAGGATTCGTTTTAGCTTCTGGATATTTGTGTCCATTACTATGTCCATTAGCTTGTTTTGCTTTCTTATCATCATTAACTGCATAATGGGCCGTTCCTTCAAGACTAAGTGTCTCTTGTCGTCCTGAATTTCGTACCAAACAGAATACTGATAATACTAATAACAGTGCACCAGCAATAAATAATATATAAAGTAAAGCAGTTCTAAGAACTGGAGGTACTGTTGTAGCCAGATTTAATAAATTTGTCACTTCTACTGGTAAACCACTAATGCCCTGAAAAACAAAACAAGCAAATTTGATTAAACGTCTTTCTATTACTACCATTCTCGAGTTCTCTTCTCAAATTTCATTTAATGTTTAGTCTACTAAATTAATGCTGTGAAGCTTATATTATACTGAAATGTGGTGGGCTAGAGGTAATCTTATCGTCGTAATTTTCCAGAAAAACTGTACCATATTTAAGTGATGTATATATATTATCGAATCGGGAATCGAAATTTAGACCAAACAAAAATTATTTCTGATATATCAAACAAAAATCAAGGTCAAGACCGGGAATCGAACCTAGTATCACAAAACACCATAGTTTACCCGACTATTCAGCTATCATGCAACTATATAGGCGGGCTTTATATCCAACTACCGATCAGTAGTATGAATGGAAAGTAATCAAGTAATCGTGGGGTCCATTTTCTAGAAAATTGCTAAAACCAAAGAATCAATTCAATAAAGTACTTTCGAAGATGCATTATGAATGAAAGTGTTGCATCAGGGTTGCCTGGTAATTTCTAAAAAGAATAAGAAGTTTGTTTTTTCCCTATTGACTAACGATTTTTCGTTATACTATACATTACACACACATACACACACCACTGGCGATTGAGAACAGAGATACTCGAGAACCTCAAAGCACATTTGTTCAATTCAATTTCGAAATTGGACATGATCGCAGTAAGTTTCTATTATAGCAATAAAACAAAGTTAAACAAGTAAATAAATTATATATTATCAGAAATATTTTCCGTGATAGCCTGCTTCTTTCTGTGGTCATCTGGTGACCTCAAAAAGAAGCAGGCTATCACGGAAAATATCTCGATGCTTTCAAGTTATGCGTAACCAACCGCAACAACTATTACACACACACCACATATATATATATATATTATATGTATTATATATATAAATCCCTTACCAAAAATTACTCTTGAAAATGGCGTAAAAAAACAAAAAACGCCGAAAAGTTGAGTTCTTTGTAAAAAAAAAAAATGAAAAAATTTGAAGGCTATATATACATATACCACTAATATTGAAGTAGTATAAGATTTATAAATAATATATTACAATTATGTAAATCTCCAGCTAGGTAGCTTAAATAGGTAAGAATATATCCTTCAAAATTCTTAATTTTGTACAAAGAACTATTTCGACGTTTTTTACGCCATTTTCAAGAGTAATTTTTGATAAGGGAGTTCAATTGTTGAATTTTATATACTGATATAAGCCAATATAAATCTTAATTATTGTTGATTAAGTTGATTATTTATAAAGTAAGTCCTTATTTATTGAGTAAATTTTCACAAAACGTCACATTTAGGTTGATGAGAATGATTGCAGATTTTTGTAGGGGATTATTGCATTGCGGCCTAAAAGATCTATTGTGCCCCCGTAGCCTTCTCACTGCACTGCCGGCCTCTAAGCAGTCTTCCTTAGCCGCAGACAACTCTGTCCATCACCGGACAGTGAGATGTAGAGGCCCTAGGAAGAGAAAATCTAAGGGCAGCATGCTCGATACGAACCCAGGACCTCCGCGGTGCTAGTCCAGCGCGCTACTACTGAGCTAATAGTCCCTTCCTGCTCGCTTGGCTTCCGCCAGTTAACTAGGGATGGAGACCCTAGCTTGTGTACTGTGTTTTTCCTTGTCTGTAAAGAGTAGTGTATGTAGTTTCCTTGTCTGTAAAGAGTAGAGTGTATGTAGTTTAAGTATATTGTGTACTGTTCTGACAAAGTGCATGGAGTACCGAGCCGTGGGGTCGCTACTCCCCAAGTAACTGCATGCAACAGATACCCCCTGCGAGCTATGAGAATGTATTTAACTATTTTTTTTTAATTTAAGGCGCTTCAACATCTATGGTCATTAGCGCCCGGAGCCTTCTCAGTGCACTGCCGGCCTCCGGACAGTGTTCTCTCGCTACAGACAACACTGTCCATCACCGAACAGTGAGCAGTAGAGGCCCCTAGGAAGAAAAAATCTAAGGGTAGCACCGGACTCGAACCCAGGACCTCCGCGTGGGAGTCCAGTACGCTAACCACTTAGCTAATCCCTCTCCTTTTAAGTATTAACATTATCCTTTTTAAATATATATATTTTGGGGTTAGGTAGCTATCTGAATTTCGACATTTGAAAGCTTTCTATAATATTTTTTTTTCTTTTTATTCTATGGTTGCTTTGGATATTAATGAAAAGAATTGTTTTTTATAAGTGAAGGCCAAAACGAGTCAGACACTCAGTATTCATCATGGCTCATTTTAGTAAAGTGGTAGTAATATATTACTCAGTATAAAAGTCAACAATTAAATTCCCTTACCAAAAATTACTCTTGAATATGGCGTACAAGAAAAAAGAAAACGCCGAAACGTTGAGTTCTATGTAAAAAAATAAAAAATTTGGAAGGCTATATACTTGTTTATTTAAGCTGCCTAGCTGAAAATTTACATATTGTAATATATTATTTACAAAACTTATACTACTTTAATATAAGTAGTATAAGTTTTAACTGGTAATAATATATATATTATAAAACTTAGTAGACTGTCAGGTCTATATATATCAGGTGTATATATATATATATATATACGTATGTATGTATGTATGTGTATATATATCAAAGGTACTCAAAATATACTACTTCTCTAAAAATAGTGCATATATACATAAAATTTCGTACTTACATCTTCAAACCACATAATTGGGAAGACAATATCGGGGAATGTTTCAACTTGTTTAATATCCTTTACTTGACTCACAGCTAAGTTGATTTGAATTCTAGCTTGTGCCCTCAATGCAACACCCATATTCTGAAAAAAGTAAAATTCATTTTAATTTATTAACATTTAGAGAGTTAAAGAGGAAATGGACCGGGTACTTTTTCAAAGTTTTTGATGACCAGATATCCTAGCATAATAGCAATTACAGTGACAATCTCAGAACTCACAAATAGCATGTAAGGTTCAGTAGCCATTAACGCTGCAACGTATCAACTAGCAAACTGCTGATCACCCATATATTCACAAGAACAGCCTCACTTTTTAATACCTAATATGGGCTAACACAATAGATTTTCGGGATGCAGACCATTTGGATTCGTTCTTATATATTAAATATATTCAATAAACTAAAAATGGGTGGCTCAACTTGCTATATTAGAATAGTAAAATTTTTAAGAATTTTTTATTTTTGCCTTCCTCAGTCAATATACCAGAATGAGCTATCAAATAAAAGAACCATTTGATTACTTATTGTAGAAGAAAAAATTACAAGTTCACAACTAGCAAATGAAAAATTATTGCTCTCTTTAAATCACTTTGATAATAAAGCAGTTTTATTAAATAACATCAATATTTAGTATTTATCATTTAATATATTATAAATAAAATATATATATAAATTTATAATATATAATATTATTATATTTATACATAAATTTATATATATTTACATATAAAAAAGTGTGTGTGTGTGTGTGTGTGATACAATATATATATTATATATTATATAATTATATATATATTATATTATATATTTATATATATATATTATATTATTATATATATTATTATTATAATTATATATATAATAAAATATATAATAATATTAAATAATAATAAAAAATATAAATAATATAATATTGAATAATATAAATAATATATAAATATATATTATTTATAAATTAAATGATAAATACTAAATATTAATGTTATTTAATAAAACTGCTTTATTATCAAAGTGATGTAAAGAGAGCAATAATTTTCATTTGCTAGTTGTGAACTTTTAATTTTTTCTTCTAAAATTATATATATATATATGATTGTATATATATATAAAATTGTATATATATATATGATTTTCTAATTTAAATATGATTAGTATATAATATAAATGTTAATAGTTTTTATGATGCACTTTCTTGCCTTTTCGAGGTATTTAAGTTAATCTTATTCTGACTTATTAAAGTTCTGGAACTGCTCAATTTAGGATACCGAGGAAATGACTCCCCATTTAATTGGGTGTCTCAAATGAGGCTCTTTTTTTTTTTTTGAACTGTATAAAGAGGAGTTTTTTCACAATCAATATGGCTTGATTATCAAAGAGAAAAAGAAATATCTAATAGCGAAGTACAGTCAGGCAGCAATTCAAGCAGGACATTGAAGGCTTCAAATTTCCTCATCTATTTATAAAATCTAAAACCACATTAAGCCCCTTTACAACCGAGGGAAACAAGACTTTTGAATGTTAAATAATTGCACATACATGTTCAGCTGCTGGCTAAAAGCTCTAAAATATGTACTGGAAGCGAAGTGCAATAAGCATAGTGTGAAAAATTATATACACTCTTCAATCTATTCGAAATGGAGAGTGAAGTTATTCTCTTCATTCAAGATTATTTTCAAGATTGTTATAGATTGTTTTCAAGTGTCCCCTGGTTATCAACTAAACAAACAATAACAATCGCCAGCGCAGCCTGAAATTTTTTACTGGGTTGCACAGCGCAGAATGGCTGGAATAGCCGAAGTCATGGGGTAAGAGAAAAAAAAATCTATTCGAATGAAATCTATATAATATTTTCTTTTAGTGTCCCATACATGAAGATATTCGGAAATGTTATTTACAAAACATTCTTGAACAAGAGAATCTTTGTTAAATAGAACACTCTTGTTTTCGTTTGTTTGTATAAAAGATCAAAAGAAATTAAAAGATATGGCCCAGCTGGTTTTGAAAAAATGCAAAAAACGTTATTTCCCACTACTATTTGATCCCTGTATACGTGATAAGAACACATATACCTTGGATATACGTACATTATTGCCGGTTAATATTTACCAGCAGTAACTCCTTAGAACATCTATCAGTTCTTAAATTTTTTACATTGAATATTTATAAACTGTGAATATTTATATTTATAACTTTTATATTTTGTATTCAGCTTTAAACTGTGAATATTTATTTACCAAATTCAATTCTGTAATAAATAACTAACTTACGGGTTGTACATCAAGCCAAAAACTATGTTTTTCTGGATCAGGTTCTGATATTCCTTCTACAGCTTCTCGAAGTTTTGGATCAGCTAAATAGAAATGTGGGAATGACAGCATGATTGGAGAATCTGAAATAAAATAGTTCATTACTACTAGAGTTCAATAAATAATTGTTAAATTTATGATAGTTAAGAGATATTTTCCTTGTAGTTTAACCCCAACGGTTAAGAGCGAATTTCTATGTCATAAGAAAGATTTATAAATTTAGAAACGATTTTAATAATACAGGAAGAAAAAACAAGCAAAATTAGACATTAAAGAATTGTTTAAACTAATGGATTGGAATAATTTTGTATTAAATTTTATTATTTTTAAATTCAGCAACAAATGATTAATTTTGCCATCAAATTCTATGGCAAAAAATCAATTTATTCTTTTGAAGAAATCTGGTGCTTACATTGCAATTAAACTTATTTTTGACAAATGTTGACCATTTTAATTTTACAAACATCTAACAAGTCATCATATCTCAATATTTCAGCAAGTGATCATTGAAGATAAATAAATAATTAAAAAATTAACGAAATAATTTAGCAAAATTTGATTATCATAAAGTATGTTACAATTATTTGCACAAAAACAGCTCCTAATAACTTTTATATTTTGTATTCAGCTTTAAACTGTGAATATTTATAAAAATAATTATTACAACTAAAGCACTATGTATGTTACAACTAAAAATTATTTTTTACCATATTGGCATAGAGAAACGTTGAAAAGACCATTTGGTGCACATGGTGGCCCTGAAGGGCAGAAACATTCATTTTCTGGATTTTTTTCTAATTCGGCAAATACATCCTCTGGAGGAGCAAATCTATATCCTAGAACACTTCCCGGAGTATCTACTTCTTCTTTAAATCTGAAATTAAAACAGCAATGATTAAATCAGCTGCAAGGGCAACACTGAAGAATTATTTATCAATTTTTATTGTTAAGTCCTTGTCTTGATGAACGTGACTTACAACAGGGTTTAGCTCCATAAACATACTCTGGTTTTAAAATGAGATCTTAGTAAAAGCAACAAATCTGCATAGATATGGTAGTCTGGTGGGTTACTTATCAAGAGGCTTAGGCCCAGATAACACATGTTGTACTGGGTGTGCAAGTTGCTTAGTAATTGACGGAACATGAAATATTTAAGAAGGTAGAAGGGTACCTGCTTTCTCGTTGAGTAAATAGTTATTTTTCGAACAAAAGCTTCACATAATAGACAATATTTTAAAACATTTTTTGCCGAAGCTAAATTCTCAATTAGCTTACCTTAAAGGAAGTAAACGGCATAAATCTTTGTCATACACATGTAAAGTTGTATTATGGTCAATATGAGGTGGGAAAATAGATCCATCACTTCCGGCAATTCTATTACATTTTTCAGTCTTCCAATGTGGTAGATGTGACATTCCATTAAATCTATCTACTAATCCAAATCGAGTAATATCATTGGCTCCTGTAAATACTGTTACTATATCTTTAGAGGTACCATTTTTCTGTAAAATTATAGCAATAGTTTTAGTTTTATTTGTAACAAAGCTTTATAAAGATATCAAGTTATGAATGAAACTAATATATCCTCACCCCATACATCAGTCCAAACTCTTCATAAGGTAGTTTTTGTTCTTTTGGTACGACGTCTTTTGCAAGTTTTAGAAGTGGATCTTCATAACCCCACAATAATTGACCAACGGATACTTCAACAAATGGTTTAATTTTAAGAATGTCCATAATAGATGCCATGGCTAATCTAAGAAACCTAGCAGCATGTTTACTTTGTGATGTTGCACTCTGTAATATTAATCGTATTCAAAATTAATCAACATCAAAACTAAATGTATATATAAATAAAAATATTACAAATATTACCTACCAACATAGGAATATTGGGTACAACAACCATGTCTTCTACATCTCCAACTGATTGTTCTGGATCAAATTTAAATATTTTTTGTTGTTGGAATGTAACAGTACCATTTTCTTGAAATGTTAAGTTCACTTTCTCCCATCGTTCACTAAAAATATAAACATGAAGTTAATAATTGTTAATTTTAAAAGTTAATAACTGTGATAATTTGAGCTTGTACAAAACATTATACTGGTCATTTGATAGAAGGAAACAATTGTTGGTTAGTAAATATTTGTTTACTGAAAAAACAACTAATTAGACATTAAATAACAATAGCTATTATTTCTCTTTAAAGAGTTAATTAATCTTTTTCTTTAACAAAGAAGTAGTACACTGAATCCTTATACCAATTTCACTAGGAATATTCATTATTTTTTTAATTTAATAAATGAAAATACCGTATTTCTACATTGATACAAATTATAATTCAAAGATTTGTTAACTAAGGATCTAGTTCAAGAGAGAAGAATCTAGGAAAATATTTTCTTTTGTTACTGAATATTTTAATAAATGACAATAAAAGGTGAAAAACACTTGAGTTTCCGGGTTGAAACCGTGTCAGTGGTTTGCTCAACACCGACGTTTCGTCCATGTTGCAATGAGGCTCATCAGGGCCGTTATACTTTGAAAGCCAATAACGCTTATTTATTTGGGGAAAGAATAAGCTTTGGAAAGAAATTCATACGATTTGCTCATAACTATCGTCGGTTTACCCACAGATGATTAAAAAAGTAATGAACAACATAAGTTGTTCTTATATCCTTTGGTTTGTTAACAATATTAACAGATTTATGTTACAAAAATGCCTCTAAAGGCCAATTTTATTAGACCAAATTGTTCAATATTTCAATATTATTCTTTTAATTCAATAAATAATGTATAATCTCATAAAGTTGTCATCTTAAAAAAAACTGAATATTATGATGATCTGTTGGGTGTACACTTAGAGAGCAGCAAGAGAAAGTGGATATATAACTTGAAATGTTTCGTCACACTAACAACCCCCACCCAGTTGTTACTATTACTCCTGCAACTACAACTGTTAACATGCCCTTCTCTCTTTATCTTGCTTATAATAAATACTACTATACCTATACCTACAACTGTTTTATATTCTAAACTGGTTTTTACGTATTTCTTACCTTGTACGAAATTAAAAAAAAGACTTTTTAAAAAAAAAAAGTTTCTGTTTATCATTTATATTATTTTTTTATAAATCACTTCCTGGAAAGAATATTATTTTGCTACACATTAAAACAAAGGAAGAAGATTTACCATTTGTATTTTTTTTAAAAGTTTTACTTTGATCTATGAAGATCTACAAAATGGCTGACGTAAACTTGGACAATTTTCATAAATGAGGAAACTGAAAATTTTTCAATAAAGTTGAGCAGGTTCAATCAAGTTTTGAGTTTCCTTGTTATTACTATATTTATCTTAAAGCACGATTTATATCCACATTTAACTGAGAAATTAGTGATGGAAATTTTCAAATACAAAAAAATATTTCTAATGCAAATCCCCTCCTTTTACATTTACTTAATTGGCGTGAAAAGAATGCATGCAAAATCGTTTTAAAAATTTATTTTTCAATGGACTGCATGTTTGGTGGTACCTCTCAACGGTCAATGAATTTTACGACTTGAATGATAATTGTTTTTTCAGTGTTAGGTACAATTCAACCGCCTTTATTATTTAACTTTTCAATTAGTAAAACTTTCAAGTATGAAGACAAATTGTCAAAATTGTTGATGGATGAATAATATAAGTATCGTATGAGATTCTCACATCAGATTTTTTTTTTTAACTTTCATTTTCTTTTAAAGCGTGTAAACTGTTTTAACCATATTCTTTTGTCAGATTATTAAACAAATCCAATAATTTTTAGAAATAAATTATTAACCATTAATGCTTTAAAATGTAGTGGACACCACTTTAAACATAATAAAAACCTGGAATCAAATGCTCGCACATCTTTTTCTTGCTACACTTACCGTTATAAGTGATAAATTTGCTTCAAACTAGAAACTTTAATTCAAAGTATTATAAGGTAAATGTAGCGATAAAATAAAATAAAAATTGAAATCTTTTATGTACCTTAGACCTAATGTAGATTTTTAATGTAACTTAGAAATAAATAGTTACAGAACCAGAAATTGTACCTCTCAAGTGGCACTTTAGAGAAAAGCTTAACCTTGCAGCTCCTCTAAAAATTAATTTTTAGAATGTTTGAAGAAAAGTAAAATTCATTTATTTGTAAAAATTGCATAAAATTGAATAATAATAAAAAAAAGAATTATGTCACAGAAAACCTACTTATCAAATACGGGATAGAACTAAACGGAATACCAAGTTTGAGTTTCTTGCTTAATTTGTGCACAAACACACAACACATATACAAAGTAAATCTACCATACAGTGAAAAATCAGTTTCCAAAATTCGTTTGCAATACTTTTATCTCTTACGGTAATAAGAGAAAATAAATATAAAATTTCAACGTTATTGAGAGAGTAATTCCGATTCCTTGATAGAAAAACACTTGTTATCTTACTTGACTATTGTAGTTTACCTTGGCTTCTTCCTGATCAAAACCAATCAAACCTTTATTTATATTATGATCACGAATTACGAATGTTAAATGAGTAAAGAAACTTGCGCCAGACTATATTAGTATGCATAGAAACTCACTTATAGAACGTTTGGCGGCTACAAATATTGTACAATCATATTGTATCTTGTATGAGTTTATTAGTAATAAGGTTGATTTCTCTATATTATTTTTATTATAGTAAATATATTCTATAGGAGAGAAAATACAAAACAGTTGGTTAACATAATACGTGATGAAAAGTTTTAAAAATTATGTAATTCGCTTCTTTTTTTTTTGCAATTCTTGATTGTCATTCAACTTCTAAATGGAAATACCTAAGGTGTTAGTTTTCCAATTTCAATGCTTTTTCAAAAGGAAGTCACTATAAAATCTCATAATTTTTTTGTTTGTTAACAAGATAACCAATGCCACAATATATTCTTTTCTCTTTTTTTTTTTATTTTATGTAATTTATAATTATTCAATCGACCTATAAAAAATAATAAAAATAAAAAGGAACTCTCAATTTGCATTGTATTTTCAGTGTTCTTTAGACAGGAAGCTGGGACAAGGCCCATGTGTTGCTTTCATGGCAAGTTTCGAGAAAGTTACGATTACGCAATGAACAGACTGGGACAGAGATACCAACTATGGATCCACAAGACAAGAAGGAATCTGCAAGTGTTCTTTCTACCAGCGAAAGTATAATACACTTGTGTATTTATGTATACTTCTACATAAATAAGTTAATAATAAACAAGTACCGTTTAATAAATAAATCTTGTTTACAGATTATGGAAAACAAAGTAATGGGCTTTCATCTATATTGACATATTTCTATTAAATTTAAATAGTGCCTGTTGTTTGTAGGTATCTGAAAAGATATTACAATCCTTCAGGAATACAATTATATGTCTTTTAAAATAACAATTCATTAATTAATTTATTTCTTTCTTTCTTTTTTAAATCTTTATTGATTTTTTTTAAAATCGCCTACTAATAATTTGGTTCTGAAATTATATTCGGAAGACATAATTTATCAAAATAACAAAATTTGTTTGTTCTGTTGCCGAGGATATTGAAATCATAAAAGTATGATTAAAATTTAATTGAATAGATTTTTAAGTTCTTCCTGTGTCATTTAGTTGGCAGTGTTTTTTTTTTTACTCTCTCATTTACTGCTAGTAACAGGAAGTATTGTGATCGTGTCAATTTTTTTTCTAAATTAAGTTTTTTACTAGAAATACATGCTTTGAGGACCCATGAGTTCGAAAAAATGTTTTTAGCGTATGTATGCGTATTTTTTTTTTTTTAAACAAAATACTGCAAAAACGAAAAATCACAACTTGGTATTGCCGCATCTGACACAAAAGATTTACAAAGTTGCAAGCTGATTTTATTTTTTTCTAGTTTTTCGCGATGTTCTCTAAAACGGCTCCAACGATTTTCTTAACTACGTACATACTATTTAAACAAATAAATAACTATCACTTTTATTTGAAACATTTTCTCGGGCAAATTGATTATTTGAGAGGTTTTGGAGGAACTTAACTTTCTTCTAAAGTACCTCTTCAAGGCAATGTGTGGTGTCTATTATTTATATAATAATATACATTAAAATCATTGGTAAAATTCCAAATTTTAAGAAAAGCGGTTAACCATAAGTGCTATTTTAAATAATAGGTTTTTTATTTTTTATTTTTCTTGAAAACGACTTTTGAACCTAACCTAACCTAACCCCAAAGACTAATTTTTGGGTGTTGGAAATTTTTTCAGTTCTCAGCAGTTGAGAGAATATTTCAAACCATTCATATTCTTTTTAGCATTATATATACATATATATCAACATATCGTGGATAGGCCACCGGATGTGCGTCAGCTACGTCACTTGGTTACCCACAAATCTGAAATAAAATTTATCTCAATTTTGGTGATTAATTTTCCTCAAGCAGGGGGAATGTTTTTTCCACACCCTATCAGAATATATCGATATCAATTCCTTGCGAGTTACTCAAGAAGAATTAATTAAACCTTATTAATGATCTACAATTTTTTATATAATTATCAAACTATAAAACTCCATGAAAACTTGGCTAATAATATCAGGAAGTTCATCCGTTATTACGGATTTTTGGTAAAAATAATTAAATTTTAAGCAAATACTTTCACCAGACAAGGCTGAATGAGCCAGGTATATTAAATAGAAGAGAAAAAAGTGAGGTCACAATACAGTCAGGTTTGTGTTTTTAACTAACCACATTCCTTAAGGATATCCAAGGACGCTATATACTCACGCCATGGCTACCGTTTCTTTCCAATATAAATCGAATTTGATACTGCCACAAATTTCCAAATCATATAAATCTTTCCTTTTTTTTTGTATTACTTAATAAAAAAAAAAAAAAAAATCTGATATGAATCACTCACGTAATTTTCTCTTACTGTAGTTTACAAAACTGTAACTGATAAATTTTATAATTTTTTTTTTTTGCGCATCGACTGCCTTGGTCATTAGTGCCAATAATAATTAATTGTCCTTATTAATTAATATTTACATTTATTTTCTTAAATAACATAAATTAAAAAAAAACAAAAAAAATAGAAAAGAAAATAACAACTAAATAATTTACATATTCTCTTCGACACTCTGTGTATAAACTGAATACACTGAGTGTATAAACCTGTATAAACTGTATACACTGAATGTATAAACTGAATTTGCTCTGTGCAAGTCTGTGTTATCACACTGTCTGACAAAACGCATCCTGAAGATGAGCGAAACCGGTAGATGACCACAAAATGAAGCAGGCTACCACGGAAAATGTCTCTGATGCTTTTAAGGTTATGTGACGCTGTTAAACTTGGAATGCTAACATATATACGAAGGATATTCAATAAGTAATGAGACAAATCGCTGTAGCTCAAAAACCATTTATTTAATCAATACAAAACTTTGCCTACTTTTCACCATAGTCCCCAACAACATATATACACTTGTCCCATCGTTCTTCTAATTTGTGTATGCCTCTGGCATACAATTCTTTAGGTTGATCTAGGAACCACTTTTGCACCTGATTTTTAACTTCTTCATTGGATTTAAAATGTTTCCTACGTAAAACCTCTTTAAGAGGATCTCCTACCCCACTTTCTTTGTAGGCGTCCGTTCTTGGAACCCATCTCGCACATGTTTTCTTATACTACAGCTTATTCTGAATAATGTTATGGACAGTTCCAACACTCTCGTGCACATTCTTCAGCTATCAGTTTAATAGTAATATGCCTGTTGTCCTGAATTAACGCGTTAATGCGAGATTCGAAGGAGGAAGTTGCAACTTCAAGCGGACGTTCACTTCGTTGCTCATCACAGACACGTACTGAACTGTTCACTTCAGTATCACTTTTAAATTGTTCTACCCATTTGTAAAAACGTTCGAACAGTTCAAACAATTATTCCCGTACACTTTTAACATTATTTCGTGGATTTCACTACCTTTGATACCCTCTGCAACTAAAAAATCTAATCACTGAGCGTTGTTCTTCCGACACGCAATGCTCGAGCGGACTCGCCATTGTTAACTGAATACTTTTGAGGTTATGGTTACCAAATTCTCTCGAACAGCTGTTCAGAAACTAAGTACAAGGATGCCTACTTGATTAAACAAACAGTTTCTGAGCTACAGCGATTTGTGTCTCGTTACTTATTGAATGACTCTTGTCACATTGAAACATTTTTCCGAAATACTTCATACTCGAACTCAACGTTTGTAAACATTAGAATTTCAAAGTAAATTTATCAATTAAATTAAATTAATTACAGTAAGTGAAGGTAAGTCAAATAAGTTTTTCATATCAGATTTATTTTTTCCAATAGATTCTTCTAAATAAGCAGTAAAATGAAATTTTATTGGTTAATTAACCGGTAACATATACAATACAATGATGTCAGGGACTTGTACAGGTTATTATGAAATATTCACACCTATTAAGGAAAGAATTGGTCCTGCAGATTTTATACTTATATAAAATATATAAAAATACATGTTTTCTAAGATGGTGATGGGCCAGGTGAGTCACATAATATACATGAGAGAGATTGATACTATTAACTGGAATACACCAGCGGTGGTCAATAATTACCTTAGATCTTAGAACAACAGACCTGTTGGAAGATAAAACCTAATATACATGGAGATATATCAATTTTTTTTTTTTTTTTAATCCAAAATTTAAAAAAATATTTTATTAATATAATTTTCAAATGAAAGGTGAGTCACTTCCGCCAGCTATCCTTTTCTCAGAAGGATTCTTAAAAATCCTTGAATTTAAGTTATATATTATATTTTAAACAAAAATGATTCATATGAATTCAAAAAGGATTTGTTGGAAAATCTATCCTTTTCAATTATTGAATATAAAATTTAACCTTGATGATATCATCAGTATTTTATAAATTAACAATAATTTATGTATTTTAAACAGGCATTTTGTACTACGTCAGAATTTTTTTTATAATCACTTAAAAAAAACAAAAAAATACAGACCATAATAAAATATCTTTGTCCAATTCTTTGCTTATCTCATATAATCTTATCGGCAATATTACAATTACTAAGTACTTTTTTTTATTTTCATTTTACAATATGATATCGTTTATTGTTGATATATTATTAGCCAAATTTAGTCTGGCTTTCTTTTTAAAAAAAATGTTTGTTTTTTTTTTCACAGTTTTAAATTACTCATTGTTTAAAATTACATGAAATTCAAATGAATAAACCAAATTGAAAAAGTTTTAAGATAATTTATGATTAAAAATAACCAGCTATTAAACCGATCCAAATTTTATAAGTAATTACAGATCGCTGTTTTTTTTATTGGTAAACTCCTAAGGGTCACTATAGTCCCGAAAACCACTTCAGTAAATGCAACTCCTATTCTACTTATATGGGTTTCAAAGAGCATTCCCCTAAGAAAGCGATCCGCCACTTACTTACATTCCTGTTAAGTCTTAAAAAGAACTTTTTCATGACAGTCAATTGTGGAAAGAAGTGTCAGCAGACGATTTTTTGGATGGAGGACTGTTCTGGGATTACGGAAGATTTGTATGTATTGCTGGGGCTATTTAGCTATTTAGTGATAAGTCAGTCGCAAGTCTCAACGTACACTCCTCTCCTACCCTAAAAAGTTCCTGAAGAAGGGCACCCGAAACGTAGAGCAACAAAGAATTCTTTTTTCTCTAAAAAGAACTCCTCTGCCCATTGCCGTATAAACATCTCATTATAATTTTATGGCCTGACGATTTGAAAACTATTTCATATTTGATTTGTCTGCTGATTGTAGGTCTACGTTTAGTAAACCGTATGGCGGTCGTTTTGCCATGATTTATTTTTATTTTCCATTTAGTGCAGTATTTGGCCAGTTTGTCAATTCCAATTGCAAGCCTGTTAGTAATAGTGTCAATTCTTCATTATGACATGTACAAAGCAACATCATCCCTATAAAGGACTAGTTTGATATGAAGACGTTTGAGAAGAGGATTAATAGAATGGTATTCAGGATAGAATCTTGAAAAAAGCCAGCTGCTGTTTGGATGCTTTTGGTTATGTAGGGGGCAGCCAATTTATCGCCCCTCCGTTATAATAACACAAAGAAGATAATAAACTTAAGGTACCATTAAAGATAAGTCAGTGACAACATCTAATAGAATTTACATTATGATCTTCAAAGGCAACCAAAGATTAAAACTATCATCTATCATTAATATTATTTAACAAGGCTGCATGCCTTCAATTTTATTGAGAATACATAACCACTAACTACTTCTAATAGGAAGTGAACCTCCTTGGTATTTCTGCTGCGTGTTTACATCTTGAACAAGATGATTCATCAAGGGCACACTCACTTAACAATAATCCCATACTTGTTTGACTCATAATATTCCAAAGGATACCTTTTTCTGTGAAACTTAACCAACTACGTACATAAAATGATTCATACAATAGGGTGAGTCTAGATTCATTAATTCTTATCATGTCACATTGTTACACATAGTGAAGGACTAGAAATACTTCTAGGAATTTGAATATAAAGGTCTATATATTTGTTTAAAATAATTATCAATACCGTCAGCGTTTGTATTCTTCGATCAAACTCCAGTTAGGCAGTTCTATTTGTATAGATTTTAATTTCATCAATGTTAATTTCATCTTTTCTTATTTTTCCAATATGTATAAATTCCTCACATTTGTAAAAAAGTTACTAATTTTAATACCAGCTCATTTTTAGAATGAAGAACTTTGCTTTAATAAAGAAACTTCAAATAACTATAGGTTAACAGAAACAGAAACTATTTTTAATATTAACCATAACTAGAAGGTAACTAGTTAAGGTTAAGCTAACTAGAAATGTTGGAATTTCTTTGTGATGATTACAAAGATGAGATCAATAACCTTTTCAAAATAAAATTCTTAATTTTTTACTTGGTATTATACAACCATGTAACTTGAACCAAAGTGAGTGAACTTATGAGATATCAAGAAAAAAAATAATAAAATAAATTAAAGCTTACACATAAACATATGGTCCTAATTCATCTAAAATTGGTTTGTCTCCATTATTAAGAAAGTCATCGGCATTAGTAACGTTGTATACATAAACCCTCATCACAGGCTCTACAGGAGGTTTCTTCCACATCTCGAACACATGCCCTCCTTCTCTTAAGGTAATTTGCTGTAAATAGATAAAAAAAAAATAAACATTATTGACATTTCATTTTCAAACGTAAAGGAAATAAAGAAATAAATAATATATATTTACATAATAACTACTTTAAAGGTTAGGAAGGATGTAGGCTTTACAACTCAATAAATATAAAAGGAGGAAATCAAAGAATGTAATAGCGAGATGGATACAAAAATAAGGAGATAATTTAATCTTGTGTAAATTACTTCCTTCCTTTTAAAAAGCAAAATGTTTATAAATATCAGTATAATTAACCTAATATCACTATAATTTCAAAATTTGTAAACATTTTAAAATTATTATAAATTTAGAAAATTTATTTATTAAAAGAGTAACTGGGAGAAAAAATAAAAGAAGTTTTGCTTTTTAACCCAGTGTTGCCTTTGTACAGTCTCAATGGGAGCTGTAGGGATATTTTTTAAAAAACTATTATTGAATTAGTTTGCATTCTTTACAAAAATTTACCTTTAAGACTCTTCTGGTTTCTTTCTAAAAAAAAAAAAAAAATCGTCCGAGCATAAGATTGCCGTAAACAATGCATGGAGAAAGTCGCTTTTCTATTTCTAATTTTGTAAGAGTATTGCACGATCGTGTCAAATTTTTGAAATTCTGTTTTCATCTAAACAATAATTTTTTGACCTCCTCACGTATGAAAAAAATGTTTGTAGAAAATGGTCTCTCTGGCTACCTCTGTCCGATTAGGAACCGCATCTGGTGATAATAGGGTTTCGGTCAGAAACCTATGTATCAAAAGTACAATTTCACTAATGATTTATTAAATTTTTCGCGATTTTCTTTAAACATAGCGTTAGATGGATGGTGTTTCCTCCTCTGTTTCACAGACACTACAAAAGGAGACTTATATGAGCCTCATTATGCAGCAGTGCCTTCTCAAACCACAATGCCCAGGCAGAACCAGATGCCACAGAGAAAAGTTGGAGGTATTAATGTGTATAGATTGTCCACGATGTTTAAAAAAAAAATCGCGAAAAACTGAAAAAAAAAAAAAACATTCCGCAGGTCCTACACTTCCGGTAAGAGATTTTCATCGAAAATGTAATTTAACGTATTAGTATTAAACAATGTACTGAAATGACAATTTAACACGAAAAGTTAACCTTACAACTCTTTCAAAAAAATCCATTTACCAGGAGATATATTTTCAAATAAAAACGATTAGGCATTTATAGGCAAAATTAAAAAAAAAAAAAATCGTTGAAGAAAATTTTGAGAAAACTGGGAAAAAACCATTTAGTAAAATTGCACACTTCCGGTTGGTTGCTGGATTTTTATCTAGACCATCGTATCAGATGCGATATACCAGTATTCTAAATGAATGAAATCAAATATTCAGTTCCTTTGAAATAGTTGGCAGTTTTCAATAGAGTTATGAATTTAAAATCAAATAATTAGAATAATTCAAGTAAAATTATTTAAGCTTAAAAAGTGTTTCTTTTTTTTGAACTTAAATTATCTCAATAAACTAAAGCAATTGAGTGTTAAATAGATAATACATTAAATTAATGGGAATAAAATAAATATATTAATTAATAAATTCCTTCTTTTTTTTTTTTATTATTATTATTTTTCTGGCCGGTGATTCCAATAATAAATAAGTAACTGTAATGATTATTCTTCTTGTTATTTTCATAAAAATGAGAATGATTAATCCGTTTACATTCCAATAGAACACGCAACGAAAATGAATTAAAAAAAAACAGGAAGGAAGTGCTTGGCGCCTTGTTCTCCTTTATTCCTCACATTGTTTTTTTTTTTTTAATCATGAATGAATAATAAAATTCATATTTACATTCATTCTTACGGAAAAGAAGATTACAATCTGGGTCATATTATTCATCATTTTATACACACAATAGTACATATATAGTATTTTATCATAGTTTATCAATTTTTGGAAAGCTAACTTGTTCAATTCTTTTTATTTTTTTAATTTAACACTACAAGGCAATGATTCATTTTTTACACTACAAATTATACGTTAAATGCTACTCATTTATTCATATCTATGCAGTAAAGTGAATGAATGATTTAAAAAAAAAATAGCATCCCACTCATATCTTGCTAGATTTAAAATTTTTATTTTTAGACACAATGTTGTAAATATTTCCTAAACAATTGTATGCGTAGGCAGCAATTAGTACTTGGGAACCATTTTTTTATATAGAATAGTTTTTATCTTCACCAGAAAATATGGTAATTGAGGGTGGGTGAGAGAGAAAGAAAACAAAAGATCTAAAAAGAAAAATCGGGAAAGTTTTGGAAAGTAAGTTTTCTCAGTTTCGTGTTTTTTTTTTTCAAGAACACTACAACGATTTCAAATGGTACTGAGGTTTGTGTCCAGGATTCATTGGCGTTGCATTCTGGACTACAATATAATGAATTACTTCATGTACTACCTACCTACCATGGGAGGTAACCAATATATATGTATAAAAAAAAAAGGAAACGGTTTAAAAATTTTATACGAAACACTTACACGATTAAAAATCCTAGTTGCTAATTTCATATACAACTGAAAATGTACATAAGTAAATCCGAAAGGCAAAAAGTACGCATTTTTGGGAACACATTAAATTCTTATATAATACTAGCTAACCCGACCACACGCTTCGCTGTGCTCAGTCTGATTTTTAGGCTTAACCATGCGTGATTTTAACAATTTGTTTCGATGCTTTGGAACACCCTGTCTACTAATTCTTTTGAATGTACAATGTTGCAGAAATTAGATGGGAAGGTGATTTTTCCCGTTTCCGGATTTGTAGGAGCAGTGCCGTTACCGAGTTCGAGTAATTGTCTTGAAAATATGGCAGCTGTTGGATCGTTTTGAAGTTGAACTCTCATATTCGTTGTTAAATGAATTTTTTTTACTGTGCTCCAAAGAGTTGAATATTTCAAGCAGGCATGCAATTCATCAGCTGGTGTTGAGCGAGGTATGACTTGGAAGCGTTTGCCTGAAGTCACCGGCTAGTAACACCAATGCTCCACCAAATGGAACCTGATTATTTCGCAAGTCTTTCAATGTATGGTCTAATGTTTCCAATGACTTCTTATAAGCCATTGTACACTCATCCCATACAATGATTATGCACGCCCGAAGAACCTTTCCCATTCCTGATGTTTTAGAAATGTTACATGTTGGGTTTTTCTGTGAAGTGCATGTTTAAGTCATGGCAGTTTAAGAGCTGAATGCGCTGTTCTACCCCCTTTCATTAAAGTAGCAGCAATATCTGAAGAAGCAAGTGCTAACGCAATATGGCCGTTTGAACGGATTTAGCTCGGAATTTCCTGTTTCCGTGGGAACTTCGGAATAGAGGTACTTATAAGTGGTTGAGAAAGAGGTTCAGAGAGCGCGCCAACATCGCAACGCGTCTGAGTCTTCCTATTTCTGCCAAACTCGCGAAACGCTCGGAATTTCACGTTTCCGTGGGAACTTCGGAGTAAAAAGTATATGTAAACACTCTTATATAGAAATGCAACGTTGTGTAAAAATTTCAAGCCAATCCGTCGACTACTTGTCGAGTTTTGCGGCCACAAACATACGGATGCTGAATTTTTATATATATAGATAACATTAATATTATATAATGATAGAAGGTATAATATGTTAGTGGTGTAGTGGTTATGAGCATGGACCTGTAAGTGAGAGGTCCCCAGTTCGAGTCCCGCGTAATAACTGCTAAATTTTATATTTGTTTAAAAAAATGTTAATAATAAAGTATGTGTTCTGCTCCCGGCCACAACACCTAATTTGGTAGTTGGACGTTAAGACCACTTGAAAAAAAAGAAAGAAAAGAAATAGAAATATATTGAAATGACACTTAGAGCCAAAGCCTAATCTCACCTCCCCTTCTCCCCCAGAAATGCCCTTAAATGAATTTTCCCGGAAAAATATTTCAAATAAAAGTCTTAAGACTTTTTATGATTAGTTGATATACCAGATTCAAAGAATATCAATGGAACCGTTTTCAAGAAAATCGCCCACTTCCGCCCCCAAAAAAACTGAAAAATCCGTTCAGTGAGATGGCGCAGCTACTGGCCGAAGGTTTGACCAAAGCCTTATTGTCGGTTCTGCTCTGGTGGCAACTAAGTGAAATACCCAGTGTTTTCCAGCCTTCTGCGAGTTTACGTTTTTGAGGTTAAACAGACCACATACGCGTAGCACTGAGAAAGAAAGAGAGAGATAGAGACTCATTCTAAAACTATTTTTTCGCACTCAGGGAACCTCAAAACATGTATTTCCGGTGAAAACTTAATTCTAAAAATTTAAAACGGTCACTATACTTCATCAGTATAGCTACTGCAGTAAGTGAAAGTAAAAATATTAATTTGGCACATATTATTACAATCATTAATTTTTTTTTTGTTTTTTTTTTTTAATTTGAATAAATTGTGAACATTTTTTTTTGTGTGACACAGGATACATGTTAGGCCATGAGAAGTTATTCCGGTTTTTGTGACGAGACTAATTCTTGAAGGGTAATTCTTGAAGCGTAACTTGAAGGTACGATTTTCAAACTTGTAACTTTGCAATTAAGTTATCTTGAATTTGTAAATTATCCTATATATATTTCATAAACTTTACATTCACAATTTGAGGAGGTCACTTAAAAGTATCAATTTTGAATGATGAAGCAATAATAATTGCCAGATAATTTTGACCAAATAATATCAAGGCTGAACCAAAATATTTTTATTTTTATTCTAAAAACAATTAATAAGATTTATGTCAATTTTTCGAGTTCTCACCGGAAATAAATATTTAGACCACCGGTGAGTAGTTAAAAAAAATAAATCTGGTATGAAATACTTATACGACTTTTACTTACTTCTGTTAATAAAATTATATTTATAACTCAAATTTCGCATATTTGTCCTAACATAAGTATAGAAATAGTAAGGGGATAGTACCTAACTACTAATCTTAGCAGACAGGAAGGAAGTGAATTATATTGTAGCCCACTAAAGCGCACCAAAAAGCAATGAACCAACTGCAAATAATATTTGAAACTTATCGCCACAAATTCCGCACAGCTGTCCAAAATTAGTTATTTTTATTTTTTGCAAAAATATTTAAAAAAAAGATTATACTTTTATATCTGTGCAATTAGCGTACCAAGTTTAAAGGAAATCGTTATAGATATTTTCAAGAAAATTTCAAAATACTCAAAAAACCTATTCTGTAAAGTCACACTCCTGGTTTACCTATTCTCTTCAAATTTGGTGTTCTAAGAATGCCCTAATGTACATTAATATTATGTAGGTGGTAAGAACTATACATTTTATTTAAGTAATGGGGCGGGCGGGTGTTGGTGTAGTGGTTATGAGCATGGACTTGTAACTTGGAGATCCCCAGTTCGAGTCCCGCGTATAACTGCTAAATTTTATATTCGTTAAAAAAAGGTTAATAGTAAAGTATGTGCTTCCGCCCCCATCTACGACACCTAATTTGGTAGTTGGACGTTAAGCACGCCTGAAAAAATAGAAATATTTAAGTAGTACTTTATAGGGAAGCTTAACGTTATTGCTCCCCCCCAGAACCTCCCAAAAAAATTCAATTTTCCCGGGAAAATGTTTCTCGCGAAAAAAAAAAATTCAATAAAGTTGCACTTGTGATTGTTTGATTTTACCCGTACCGAAACTTTTCATGTGTGATGCGGTAGTAGTACTTAAATGGAATATCAAGTTTGAGCTTTCCAGCAATTTTTCGATTTCTAAGCACAAATTTAATTTACGTTCAGCAAACTACGTCGGGTCCATTTGAAAAAGGTGTCAGTCAATGATTTTCAAACCAAAATTGCGTATTTTTTTTTTTTTTTTTTTTTTGAGAGAAGGGACTCACCACACTGCGACTTTCACTGCCTATACAGCCACGCCCCTTGGATGTAGCTGGCTAAACCTCATCCTCTCAGGTCCCACCAGATTTAGGCTCCTTAGGAACCTCAATATTCTGGAGGGTTCTAGAAAGGATGTAACAGCAACCAAGAGAGCACAGTAAGAGAAACAAAATACCAGGCACTCTCTCGGACTGGAGTGGGAGAAACTATATAAATACAGCGACGGGATACAGGGAAAGATAGTTCAAATTAGTTCAGAAGATAGTTCACCAGTCACAACGTGTCATTACCCCTTCCACTCTAAGCCTACCATTTTTACTGTAAAGTCCAAGCCACTCAGTAAAACTCATAATTATATTACAGTATTAACCAAATCTTGTTAACTCAATCAAACCAAACCAATTCTCTCCATCCAACTCATCCATTATATAAGGATATATTCTCCTCATCTTTTTGGTAACTACCCAGGCTCCTAAAATCTTCTCTGAGTGGCAGCCTCGCAGTCCGTGAGGAAATGTATCGGAGTTTCCTCCGCCCCCCCTGCACGTGCTATCACTCTCCAAGCACAGCTTCGTCAGGTCCCGTGCCCTGTGAGGAAACCGGTAAGCATGCGGAGCTTAATCTTACTGAGACAGCCAATCGTTTTGGAGATAAGTGCGATCTTTACTGAACAATATTTTTGTTGTTGCATTTTTCTCCAAAATTGCTCAATCATTCTGTGTAAACTTCGGATATTAACTCACAAGAAGTATATATTAGGCTCTATTTACTTTTAACACATTTTTATCTGTGAAAACTGATTTTTAGGATTTTGTTTTAATGTTTTAGCTTTCCTCAAACTGCCATTTCAGTAAAATGAACAGATTCTATTCAGATTCATAAATATTTCCAGTACCTGGATGCTCTCCCCACAGAACTCGTCTAGAGTAAGTTTTTCTAGGAATATGTTACGAGAACTGTCAATTAGAAATATAATAATTTCAGTAAAAGAAAGGTCGTGTGATTGTTTCACACAAGATTATCAAGATATCTAGATGTATAAAGAACTTGATGGAAAACAAGATGAATAATGGAATTTATTGAACTATTATTACTAGAGGTCTAAACTATTCATTGAACTATTACGGTATTTCAATTAGTTTAATTACAAGCAGCCAGCTAACTTTGTACAGTTAGTTTGCTTTAAAACTATTTTAAATTAAACAACTTAAATTTTAGTAAAAATGATTATCTTTATTTTTCATTAAATCTTTATTGTTTTATTGTTAAAATTTAAATTATAATGTTATAAAGTAAGAAAAAGGCATAAGCATTTGTTTCCTTTTTGTTGTTTTTTTACTTTCTCTTACTCCTAGTAAGAGGAAGTATTGTAATCGTGTTAAATTTTCAATATTGAGTTTTCACCGGAAATATCCATTTTGAGGTCCTCTGTATCCAAAGAAGTGGTTTTTAGAAAATGGTGTGTGTGTAAGTGAACAGCATAGCTCAAAAACGAAAGATCGTAGATACTTCAAACTTGATATTCCGTTTAGTTATCACCATGGGATCCGACAGTGGGTAATCTGTCAAAATTCCTCAACCGGAAGTATCACTTTAATATTTTTTTTTTTACGTTTTTGCGATTTTCTCAAAGATGGCTCCAACGATTTTCTTCAAACTTGAAATATCAACTCGCATACTAACAGTTACAACTTTTATTTGAAATATTTCTCCGGGAAAATTCATTTAAGGGCATTTCTGGGGAAGGGGTGGGGTTAGGGTTTCATCTAAAGTGCTATTTCATTTTATTAAACAATTCTATCATCAAAATAATGTTAATTAGAATTGATTATGTTGTTGAAATTCCTAGTTTCAAAAAAATCGGATGACCGGAAGTGCGTTTATATTACCACTTTACTAAATTAATTCTTTTTCACTTTTTCTCGATTTTCTGAAAAATGTCTCTGACGATTTTCTTGAAACTTCGTATATAAACTAAACATACAAAGATCTCCAACTTTTATTTAAAACATTTCTCTGGGAAAATTCATTTAAGGGCACTTTTGGAGGAAGGGTGGGGTTATGTTGTTCTCTAAAGTGCTATCATTGTTGATTATACAATATTCTATCATTCAAACAAAATTAATTAGAAATAAATAGATGGCCAAAATTCCGAGTTTCAACCATTTAATCAACCCCATATAACATTTGAAACTGAATATCATAAATTCCAAGAAGGCTACCTAAAATTAATTTTTTTTCGGAAATATGTTATTGTTCAGTTAATTATTCCAAGTTTAAAGGAAATTGTTATATTCGTACTTGCATCGAATCGATTAATCGATTTTCTTGAAATTTGGAATACTAACAATGCTTCTAATGTATGAAATTATTATATAGCCGTAATAGAACAATATATTGTACTACAGTGGCACTTAGAGGAAGAAACCTTAACGATACCGATTCCCAAAGACCCCCCCCCAAATTATTCCTAGAAAATGTTTCAAATAAAAGTGATAGATATTTATGTGTGACGATAGTATAAGAAGATTAAAGAAAATCGTTGGAGCCTTTTTCGAGAAAAATCACGAAAAACTGAAAAGAAAAACACAACCATTCAGTAAAGTTGCACTTTCGATTGAGATACTCGTACTTTGACCAAAACTTTTTTGTCAGAAGCGGTGGTAGTACTATACGGAAGGAATATCAAGTTTGAGCTTCCTGAGACTTTTTTGTTTTTTGTTTTTGAGATATTCTGTTCACATACATACACACACACACACACACACACACACACCGAGCATTCGCGCATAACATTTTTTGTCGTTTAGGAAAGTAAACATTTAGTAAATTCCCAGTTTTTAACAAAAATTTGTCCATCATAACTGTGAAAATTCTGATTAGAAAAAGTTATATGAGTGTTTCACACTGGACTTTATTTTATTTTTTTAGGAATTAGGAAACAGGATATTAAATGTTAACTTTTTTATTTACATACGTCACTCTTTTTTTTTTTGGAAAGTGAAGTGTGTTGTTAGCAATACATTGAAACAGGGAACATTGAACTCTGATCGTGAACCGGTCCTAACAACAACATCCAATGAAAGCAGCGAGATACAACAACTCTCTTCCTCCTAAAACATCATCATCTTGAACGTAGTAGTACTACAACATACCATCGGCTCTCCATCAGTTTTTTTTATTTTTATTGAGATAATGGACAAAATATAGAATTTTTGGATGGTTTTGTTTTGAAACAACATATCGAAAGTTTAAAAATAATTTGATAGGAATTTAGTTTATTGTACAGTGTTATTGTTAAGGCTTTCGTGTTAATATAAAATTCAAAATAGGAATAAGGTTTTGTTTCCTTAGTAATAGTTAAATTTAAGTTCATACAATTATAAATATTTCAAGTTATAGAGAAAAAGATCTCTGACAGAATATTAGTTAAATGGGGGTAGTAAAGTTAAACCCAATGCGAGGACAAGATCTATCCTGGCTTCCTTGCGAATTCAGGGGGGTGTACAGAGTATTTAGTCATATATACATATATTTGGTGTAGGAATGTTGGTTCACTGTTGGCTTGGGATATTCTCAGCATGCCCAGATCCCTGAAGAACTGGCCAGTCCACTTCCCATTTCCCTTTGAAGCTTTCCGGGTAACTGTGTTCTACATAATTCGCAAAAGGAAAACAAATCCTTCCTTTTTTATTTTATCCAGCACTTCTTCTTCTTCTTAATCGTTCCCTCTTGGACCTCTCAGTATAGAGAGGGTCCTGCTATTAGTCCTTACCAAACATCCCTGTTCTCTACTAGTCATCCTCTTCTGCTCCATTTTAAAGCTTTTCGGCCTGAAATTATCCTCTATGACATCTTCCCAAGTTCTCAGTCTTCTTTTGCTTTCTATGACCCTGAACTGTTATTTCATACGCAAGCCAGGCAATCCTTCCTACAACCATTCCTTTCATGTGTCCAAACTATCCGAGCCTATTCTCCCGATCTTATCTCGTCTCATTTTACCTTTGATTTTTATCCAGCTTGCACTTCTTCTTCTTCTTAATCGTTCCCTGTTGTACCTCTCAGTATAGAGAGGGTCCTGCTATTAATCCTTACTAAACATCCCTGTTCTCTACTGGTCTTCCTCTTCTGCTCCATTTTAAAGCTTTTCGGCCTGAAATTATCCTCTATGACATCTTCCCAAGTTCTCCGTCTTCTTTTGCCTTCTATGACCCTGAACTGTTATTTCATACGCAAGCCGGGCAATCCTTCCTACAACCATTCCTTCCATGTGTCCCAACTATCCGAGCCTATTCTACCGACCTTATCTTGTCTCATTTTACCCTTAATTTCGGTTCGCTTGGATTTGCTTCAGTGTTTAGTTAACAAAGTCCAGGTCACGCTGCCATATGTGCTTCTAAAAACGATAATTTTTATTGCTCTTCTTAGTTTCTTCATTAAACAGGGGTGTTCCTGAAGCAATCCTCTCTCTCGTGCCCTTCTCTCTCTCCCAATAGCCTTCTTCATTTATACTGGCTCCAAGATTCTTGAGTCACTGACTTGTTGACTTTGACCATTAAGTTAGCACTAGGTCGTTCTTTCTTCTCCGGCCGATCTCCATTACTTTCGTTTTCTCCGCATTCATAGTTATATTTGCCTTCTTTAATTCCAGCTCTAAAAAAATTCATATTGAACTGAAGGTTATCTCCATTATTGGCGAACACTAATATCGGCTGCGAAAACCAAGTAATCTAACCAGGCCAGGGAGAACCCATGGCAACCGAGGTAAAACGCATTTTCCTTTTATATTCCGCGATAGGTCATCCAACTTGTAGATGACCGATAAAAATTCTTCTTCCTTTAAATTCTACCTTAGGACTTGGTGCTTTGGTATGGACTTTTTATTTTTGCAAATAACTTGAGTTAGTAATTCTATTTATTTTTCTACCTTTTAACATTATATGTATTTAAAAAACTCTTGGCTGCAGGTTTACGCTATTTTGACCTTAAGACAAGATTTAGCAACAATTATTGTAAATTCTGTAGATGGTTTTGTACAGTACGAGTGACGCCGACATACTTATTCTTCACATTCTTTTTACTGCGTTACACCTTCTCTACTCCTTGTAAAAGGGTTACGATTCTGTCAAATTTTCAGTATTGAGTTTGCAGGAGTATGTTTTATATTAATACATTAATTACCACATGTTTCGGTCAAAATTTTTTTTATCAGGAAGTACAATTTTATAGAAATAATTTTGAGTTTGGGGGGGGGACTTTTCTAAGTTTACATCATCAGTGCTCTAGGATTATTACTCCTTTTTTAAATATATATTTTCTGGAAAAAGGATTTTAGGGGTAAAGGTGGCGTCACATTTTCTCTAGGGTTACTTTATTCTCTTCAGTTAAATTATACTTAAAACAACTTTGTAAGTATTTTATGTTTGAAGAAAAGCTATCAATTAGAAAATAAGACTTGACAATTTTTAAGATCAGAAACATGCCTCTTTTTCTTCGGGATTAGGGATTAGTCAGTGGAAGTAGTGCGCTGGACTGCCACGCGAGGGTTCGTGTCCAACAGAGCTGCCTTCAGATTTTTTTTTTTCTTCCTAAGATAGTCAACGTCCTTACACGTTGGTGCGAGAATTTAGGGTTCGTTTACCAGTTAGGGCCAAGTCAGTGCTGACCCAGCATCGTGAGATAAAATGGAAAGTTGGTAGCATACCTAGGTAGCGAAGGTCAGAATTAAACGGTGAAGGAACTGCGACGTGCTTACTACACGTTCCTCACAATATATTGCCATTTGCCAAGATCCCCTTCATGGACTGTTGCGTCCATAAGTTTTTAGAAAACTCAACATCTCACATAGGACTTCTCAGTAAAGAGAGAACAGAGAATACTTTCGGATCCCGGCAGTGCACCGATTTTAATTAAAAAAAAAAAAAAATTATTTAAATCGACTACTTAATTATTTTATCAGAAATAAAAACTAAATCAATTAAATCTATAAGATCTAAATTATAATAAACCTCCAGATCAAAAATTAACAAAATGGAACACATCATAAAAAAAAAAACAAACATAATATGAATAATAATTTTAAAATGTAAAAATATTTTTATAAAATAAGAAGTTGTTCTTGAACTGTCTGCAGCTTGTACATGGTAGTAATAGTCAAGTGGTGATATGGACTTTTTTTTTTTCGAGGGTTATTAAACATTCAAGGACATATCTGTCTTGCCAGGTGTTATATAGTGATTTCTTCCAATAATAATGCTTTATATACTAGGATCTAAATCTCTGATGAGATTTTACAATTTTTTTTTTCGATGTTAATAATTTGATTTAATATGACTTCTATAGAAAAATTCTCGCAAGAAATAATTAATGTTCCAAAAAAAAATAATAATAATAATTTTAACAATTACGCATTAAAATAGTTTGCCTTGAGGAAAAAAACCGGTTTTCTAGTAGTGTAAAAAGGAAAAAGGTACCAAAGTAATGACAATGTATTAAACAGAATTTGATAATAACTGCAAAAACTCCTGTAGTCGGAAGTTCCGGGTGTGTAACTTTATCTCCTGGTAAAACAGAATGACTAATAATTTATTAATTCGTAGTATTTAAATGAATTAATTATCTTTTAAATAAAAATTCCGCTTTATAAAAGAAAACCAATCTGGTGTGAAATAATCACACAACATTGTCACAGTAATAAATTTTCTTCGAATTTGATGTAATGATTAAATATAAGTTAGTTCATGGAAACTTTCTAATAATATACAATTTGTGTATAAGAATAATTTATCACTCGTCGTAATGTAACATTCCTCATAGTAAATAAATTATGTAAATTTAGTCTTGTTTATTATTAGGCTGATGATGACCCCACTGGATGGATATAAAGGTCACTGGTTTTAAAATTCTGTAAATATATGAGGGTCATTCAATAAGTAACAAGACAAATCGCTCTAACTCAGGAAACAGTTTGTTTAATTAATACAATAGTTTCAGTGCGTCAAGCATAACATTAAATGTATTCAGTTAACAATGGCGAGTCCGCTCCAGCATTGCACCTCGGAAGAACCAACGCTCAGTGGTTAGCTTTTTAGTTTCTGACGGTATAAAAGGTAGTAAAACCCACGAAAGAATGTTGAGAGTGTATGGGAATAATTGTTTGAACTGTTCGAACGTTTTTACAAATGGGTAGAACAGTTTAAAAGTGGCCGTGTAATTGTCTGTCACGAGCAACGAAGTGGACGACCGGTTCAAGTTGCAACTTCCTCCCTCGGATCTCGCATTAATGCGTTAATTCAGGACAAGAGGTTTATTACTGTTGAACTGATAGCTAAAGAAGTGCACGCGAGTGTTGGTACTGCCCATAACATTATTCAGACAGAATAAGCTGCAGTACAAGAAAATTTGTGCGTGACATGGTTCCAAGACAACCTATGGACACCCACAAAGAAAGTGGGGTAGGAGATCCTCTTAAAGAGGCTTTGAGTGGGAAACATTTTCAATCCAATGAAGAAGTTAAAAATCAGGTGCAAAAGTGGCTTCGAGATCAACCCAAAGAATTTTATGTCAGAGGAATATACAAATTAGAAGCACGACGGGACAAGTGTATAAATGTTCCTGGGGATTATGTTGAAAAGAAGCCAAAGTTGTGTATTGATTAAGCTGCAGCAATTTGTCTCGTCACTTATTGAATGACCCTCTTATATTTAAAAACTGCAGTTATTTTGTCAGTAATTTTGTTTACTCAATTTGGGTTCAACAAAACGGGAAACAAAATGTCAAAAAGTTTTCCTAATTAACCAAAATTTGTTTGTGATTAACAAATTTTTACAATTTTATTGTATTGACAAAACTAACCATTCAAAAAAATATTTTTCTTTTCAGTTAATATTCTCCTTAAATTTAAATTAAAAAAAAAGAAAAAAATGATAAATTTTATTAATTAAATGTTAATATTAAGAAATGTTTTTTACTGCTAAGCGATATGTATACAACGCTATAGTATAAATTACTAACACTTAAATTACTTCCGTTATATCCTACAATTCTTATCCGGGAAATGGACTGTTTATCTTTTTTTTTTTTTAGAGCATTAAAAGTAAAATCAGGTAAATGAGGGCGAATAAATGTCTTATAATTAGCCATTGCATTAGCATAATTACATATAAGATATGTCCTCTACAGTCTACCCTATACCAAATATAAGGCTTAATTTTATAAAATTTAACCTTCATTTTTGGGATAAATTTTTTGTTTGTTTTGTATTATTATAAGCTTGTACAATTTCTATATTAAATCTTTTTAAACGAAAGGAAATATCAACAATTATGTGAAGCTAGTAATATGAACCAATCAATGGTATGTAATTGGAATTTGAAATATTATTTGATATAAAAGAAAGTAGAACTAAAAAAGGACTTCCTGTCCATAAATTTGAACTAAAAAAAAGACTTCCTGTCCGTAAATATAATTAATTAAATATTATGCTAAAATTTAATAATAATTTAAATGGTAAGTATTCTTTACTTTCACTTAAGGCAGTGCCAAATTTTTGAAATTGAGTTTTCACCGGAAATAACTGTTTAGAGTTCCCCTGAGCCAGAAAAAGTGTTTTTTTTTTTTTTTTAGAAATCTGTGTGCTGTGTGTGCGTGTACGTGGTCAGCATAAGTCAAAAATGGAAAAATCACAAAAAGTTGAAATTTTAGGTTTCCGTGGCCGCCATTTTCATGAAAAACACTTAAGGTGATTCCGGGTTGAGACCGCGCCAGTAGTTGTTTCCAAGAAACCGAAGTTTCGCCCATATTGCAATGAGCCTCTTCAGGGTCGTTATACCTTAAAAGCCAATCAGGCAATAAGAGGGGAAGTGCCTTATTGGCTTTCAATTTGTAACGACTCTGAAGAGGCTCATTGCACAACATGGGCAAAATGTCGCTTTTTTAGCAAATCAGGAAACAATCCGGAAACTCAAAAGTGTTTTTCATTGGTATTTCCTTTAGTTGCTTTACATCACTGATCTTTTAGTCTCTTGTGAATTTTCTCGAAAACATCTCCAACGATTTCCTTTAAAAAAATATTTGAAACGTGTTTGTAGAAAAATTCATTAAAGAGATGTTCCAGGGAAAGGTTGGAGTTATACTTTACTATTTTAAGGATTATTTCGTCTATATAAATATTAATTAAGGATTCAAATGACTGCCAGGAACGGGCTCACACTCCGTTCATTGGTCCATATGCCGGTGCCTGGAATAACTGGCGGAGCAATTCGTGCAGCGATTAGAGAGTGGGATCGCAGTAAGCATGAAGAGCTCTGGAGGAGAAGCCCGGGTGCTATACACAGTAAAAGGATGATGCCAGGACTGTGTAAACGAAGAACCCGAATGACCCTTGGTCTGAGTAGGAGCCAGATTTCTCTGGTGACGGGACTGTTTACAGGTCATGGCAAGTTCAGGAAACATCTGTACAAGGTAGGACTCATCGAAGCGGAACCCTTGTGCGTACTATGTCAGGAGATAGAAACGGCCTCCCACCTGTTTGTTCGTTGCGTAGCAAATACTCATAGTGAGGTAATGAAACCGTCGGTACGCTGGACCTTATGAGATAAAGCTCAAACGACCCTGTGATGAAGGCCCGAAACTCCTTAGGATGGAGGGTTGTCTACTAGGAACCTCGGGGGTGTGGCACAATAAGCCCTGTTGGCTGCCTGCCGTGACATGGCCCCCCGAGATAGTATAATAATACAAAAAAAAAGTATCAATGTGTGTGGCAAAAATTTGAAATTCTAAATCGGTTTATCGGTATTATTGGAAGTATTAATCCGGATGCACATAAAATATATTGTCCTGTTATATATGAAATTTGAAAATGGATAATAACCTGTAAAAGTCGCGGGAAAGGTTCGAACCAGATTTTTTTTATTTGCATATTATTACTTAAACATGTATCAAAACTATTTTTATAAACTACCGGGTATATAGATTTCCAATATTCAAAAAAACAATTATTATAAATATAAAACGTATTAGAATAGAATTATAAAAATGTATAAATTTTATGGTTTAATGTAACACATGAATCATAACCATTAAGAATGAAATAAACAGATCAATGAGTTTAATCAAAGCCATTTAGATATTTCATAACAGATGTTGGCATGATGATGATTCATCTTTACTTTGTCTTATTCTTGTTGTAAAATGAAAGAAATTATAATTGTCTTATTGTTATAACAGGAAGGAAGTATTGGTTTCACTCACCCCAGTCTTCCCACCGCCCTCTCACCAAACTCTTACCTATCAAGGGCCACTTTATTGAATTCTTTCGCAGCTTTATCACAATTACCTCCAAAACTCTTAAGCGATTATGGTTAAAATTGGTATATACGAGTATATTAAATGTTAATGATAATTTAATTGTAACATTTATTCAGAATAAATTATTTTTTTTAGTATGTTCCAAGAATGCTATGAATAAAATATAGAAAATTTCAATTTTGAATAAAATTGATCCAACTAGATTTTGAGGATCGCCTGGGGGGAGGGACCAAATCCTACCAAATACCGAGCTCACCTAAAATCCATATAAATAAAACCGCCCCCCCCCCCAACAAAACAACGTACAAACCGAGTGTAGAACAAAAAATCCAGACAAATGTCGAAGCATCTAAGTTTCACCGCAGTCTGAACAAATCGGACAATAACTTTTTTAAAAGGAAATAGCCAAAGCTCTTCCACAAACATCCTAAAGGTCTTGAACCTAATTTCTACACAACTCAAGCAACCTGACATCTTCTTCTTCTTCTCTGGCTCTACAATTCTTGAAGGATCTTGGCCTCCTCAATCACAACTGCCCACTCTGCCCTATCCTGGGCCAATCTACGCCATCTCCTAACTCCCATCTCTCTCTTAAATCCCGCTCCACTCCTTCCAACCATCGCGAGCTCGGTCTTCCTCTTCTTCTCTGTCCTCCTGGGTGTCCCCGGCACATATCTTTTTAGGGATCCTGTCCTCCTCCATTCTCTCCACGTGCCCAATCCACTTAAGCCTTCCCTCTCTTTATAAATCCAACCAACAATCCTAGTCTTTGTACAGGTCTCGTAATACCTGGTTGGTCCTTATTCTCCAATCATCCTCCCCATCTTTAACGGGTCCATATACGTTTCTCAGTATTTTCCTTTTCCATATACTGAGAAGACGCTCACCACTTCTCGTTCGTTAGCAACCTGACATAAGATTTACAAAAAAAGGTCTGCCATGAGCCCCATTACCTAGAGATGTCATTTTGAGAAGAATGTCATGGATGAATGTAGGGAAGGGATTAAGCTCAGTGGTGACGTGCTGGACTAATATCGTGGAGATCCCGGGTTCAAATCCAACAGTGCTGCCCATAGATTTTCTCTTTCAGGAGAGGCAGTGCACTGAGAAAGCTCCCGGGGGGCCGCCAATGACCATAGATGTGGACGCGCCTTTTTTTAAAAAAAAAAAATAATAATCATGGATTTTTTTTACCACAATGGCTTTTATTTTGAACACTCAGAAATTTTCTTATCATCGAGCTACGAATAGGTTTTTGGATTTGAGAAAAACAAAAAAAGCTGGTATAAAATACTCATACGACTTTCTCTCACTCCAGGTAGTGGAGGTAGGACATATACCAACCCAGACAGATAGTAGAAGCCATTACATTGTAATCTAGAAGAGAGCAATTTTTACGTCGCAATATTTTCAAGGAAAATATTATAACTAAAAGTGCATTTAGTTTTTTAAGGTAGACACAATTAATTCAAAAGACTCAAAAAAAAAAAATTAAATTCTGTAAAATCTACACTTTCAGATAACACTGATTTACTTCCAATTTGTAATTTTAGCAATGTTTCTAATATATATTAACTAGCTAACCCGACCACGCTTCGCTGTGGCTCAGTCTGATTTTTTTGGCTTAACCATGCGTGATTTTGATAATTTGTTTCGATGCTTTGGAATACCCTGTCTTCTAATTCTTCTTTTGAATGTACAATGTTGCAGAAATTAGATGGGAAGGTGATTTTTCCCGTTTCCGGATTTGTAGGAGCAGTGCCGTTACCGAGTTCGAGTAATTGTCTTAAAATATGGCAGCTGGTGAATCGTTTTGAAGTTGAACTCTCATATTCGTTGTTAAATGAATTTTTTTAACTGTGCTCCAATGAGTTGAATATTTCAAGCAGGCATGCAATTCATCAGCTGGTGTTGAGCGAGGTATCACTGGAAGCGTTTGCCTGAAGTCACCGGCTAGTAACAACACCAATGCACCACCAAATGGAACCTGATTATTTCGCAAGTCTTTCATTGTATGGTCTAATGCTTCCAATGACTTCTTATAAGCCATTTATACACTCATCCCATACAATGATTTTGCACGCCTGAAGAACCTTTCCAATACCTGATGTTTTAGAAATGTTACATGTTGGGTTTTCTGTGAAGTGCATGTTTAAGTCATGACAGTTTAAGAGCTCAATGCACTGTTCTAACTCCTTCCATCAATGTAGCAGCAATACCTGAAGAAGCAAAAGCTAAAGCAATATGGCCGTTTGAACGGATTTTAGCTCGGAATTTCCCATTTCCGTGGAAACTTCGGAATAGAGGTACTTATAAGTAGTTGAGAAAGAGGTTCAGAGAATGAGCCACCATCGCAACGCGTCTGAGTCTGTCTATTTTTGCCAACCTCGCGAAACGCTCGGAGAAGTTCCCGTTTCCGTGGGAACGTCGGAATAAAAAGTATATATAAACACTCTTATATAGAAATGCAA